>OX578141.1:88094504-88229504 GCA_951213105.1 Amaurobius ferox | reverse complement strand
ATTTATTAATTTAAAAGTTAACAGGATTCTTTAGTTAAAATTTATGTGCAGTTGTTTGCAGCAACTTGCCAATTTGAATACAATACAGATGATAGCTTCTATATTTTCTAGTTGCAGATATTCTTGATGAATCACCTGTCTCTATAAATAAATTGATTTTGAAGCCGAAAGTAAAAATAAATTTTTATGTGCTACTTTAAAAATACCCCTGAGATTAGAAAATTGCAAATTCAATAGCTCTCAAGATCTAAAACATTGTTCTCAGAATAAACACCTGCAAAAGAAAGTCCTTACATTTAAACATAATATCATTTGTTCAGTAAAATGATTACAAATGTTGAATTTTTAGCCAAATTTTGATTTTAAAAGTTTGAGAACTTTTAAATTAATTAAAGTTTTAAAAACATCTTGCCTAGCTGTATTGTTCGGGGACCTGGAGTACTTCTGTACTGAATTTCACCAGTATCCGAAGCTTTGATTTTCTGTTACAGACAACACATACGCACAGATATATCTTTTATTCCGTAGGGTATATATATATATATATATATATATATATATATATATATATGTATAAATTGCAAATCACATTTTTTAGATGTGGGAGACCGAGGTGCCTGTTGAGGTAGAAATAAAAGTAGAAGATACTTCAGATCGTGCAGTCAATTATAAGAAAGTGATGGTTACTGAAGTTAGACAAGATTTTACACTATATGCTCAAAATTGTGAAGAAGGTAAGTGATATTGAAGAAATTCTTACACTCTATGTAAAAATTGTACTTTTCTGCAGTTTCACACTGTTTTGAGCTGTAACAAACAACAATTGACTCACTAAAATTTGATGCCCTCCATTTCAAAAAATTGCATTAAAATGTTTTCAAAATATAAAGGAAAAGTGCGGTGGATATATACATTTCTTTTCTCCAAGCAATAAATATCACTTATGCTGCATTAAAAGAAATATTTAAAAATAAAAATTTCTGCCATTAAACAATTTATATTTTATTGCCTTTACTGTGTTGTCTTGTTAAAGCTTCTTTACAAATTCTAGTAATTTTTCCTTTAAAAATTTAGGAAATTTATGTTTATACATTAGCATTTTATGAATAATTCACATTTTTCCATATTTGACATGATTTTATTCCACATTGAATTCTTATTTTTTTTCATTTATAACTTATGTTTTATTTTATGTATTGACGCGTCAAGCTAACGTCTTCAATGCTCTGTTTGAAGTCATCTGTGGGGTGTAACTGGCATCACCGTTCACCACAGAAGTTGACAAAATTGCAGTACATAGCAAGCTCTTTCTTTGCCATTGAAGTTTTCCGAGGTGATACCAAGAAATCTGTTCACAGGCATTTGCGATGGGAATTCTCAGGGAAAGTGGATGTACGGAATTCTAATTTAGTTTTATTTTCTGTAGCAGAATAAAAGGGAAATGTAAGGTTGATGAAACTCTGATCTGCTGAAATTCCAGACTTTCACCCAGCCCAGCCAAACAATACCAGTGCTTAAACTTGTCCTAAGTCTTAAATGATTTATAAATGTAGACCCTGGCCCAAAGACCATTGACCCTGCCTGTTCCCGCCCTAAATGATTTTATTCAAATGTGTTAAAAATATAAATTTGAAATTTTTGTACAAAGAATTAAGATAAAATTCAGTTTTTAAACATTTACCTTTGGAGTGGGACAGCTCAGTAGTTAAAGCACAGGGATTGCACTCGGATAGCCCAAGTTTGATTCCCGGCTCTGCCCAAATTGTTCCAGTGTTTGCACAGAGTACTGGCATGCTAAATATGTGGTTCCATAAGTCCTGAGAGGTTGGTGATAGGGAATAGAAGGTGTGGTTCCTGTGGATGCCACCCTCACTGAGTTCTAGTCTAAATTTGATGGCTCTGTCCTGGCTGTCTAAACAGATACCTTACATCTTTTGGTAGGTCGGATGGTTTGAGCTGAACAAACAATCATTTATTTTTATATAGCTGAAATCAATACAATAATTCCATGTACTCTTAAAACTCATTTAAAAATTTTTCAAAATTAAATATGTTCATCCCAGTCTGAAAAAGTGCTAGGCAACTCAAAGTGCATCCTAACCTGTAAGTCAGGCAGGGTCTAAGCCTGTGAACCAGGCCCAAATCCGTGCAGATTTCTACTGTGAATCCTTTTTTTTTCATCCATGCAAATCAAATGAAAAACATCTTTATGAAAAAATAATTTGCAGTACATTATATCTTTTTGATGTAAATAATTGCTGATATACAAGTTATTTGTCTAGTTTTTGAATTGTGTGTGCACTCTGGAAACCAGGAATTTAAAAGTGGACTAAAATGTCATGGAAAATCTGTTTTTGTTCAAGATTTTGTAAAAAAATCCCAGAATTTGCAACTTTTAGTCCAAACCTAATCAAAGTGAGGAAACTGGAAAATAATGAAAGCATGGGAGTAACTTTATGCAAACTTAAACCGAAACTGATTTTGATGACATTTTATTAACGCAACTTTATTTTCTCACAATGCAGTTCATATTACTGTGAGTCTAAAAGTATCCACTTTCATCTTTTAATTATTCTATATCAAAGCAATAGACAGGGTTCAAAAATGCCTAAAATTCCTTAAAAATATTAATTTTAGTTTGAAAAATTAAGCATGCTTAAATATACTTAATTCGCCACATTTTTATATTCAGTGCTTAAAAGTACTTAATTTTAGTTTTATAATCTTATTTTTAGTTTTATAATCTCATTATTTGAAAGTTCTTATGTAGAATTTTGCATGGCTTTACATTATTGCAGAATGAGACTATAATACAATCTTGCATCACTGGCCCTAGTAAGTCTAATCTTGAACCCATTTAATGCTGAATTGATAAGTGAACTTCCTAAAACACTACTCAACTATAAATATTTTAGGAATTCCTAAATTTTTCCTTTGTTTGATAAACAACCAAAAATGGAAGATGATTTATAAAATTGAAATCTAAAAGTTCTTCGTGAGAAATAGTTGCATACCGAGACTTTAAAAAAATGGTGAAATTCACACAATGTAGCTTTAAGATCCATGAGAATTGTGCATGAGATTGAAGTCATTAAACATACTATTTTAGCTATGGTCATCTTCCTTCATATTTTCCATATGATCGTTTATGGGCCGTACATATATAGATATACTGGCTTCCAAAAGTTAAGCACGGACAGTAAAATAAATAAAAATGGAAAAGTAAAGCTTTGATTAACTCAAAATTGCACATGAAGGTAGCAAATGTGTTTATGCATTAAAGAAAACAAGAATTATGTACAAAGATAAAAAAAATATTTACTTGTAAGTTATATGATGACACCACATTTGGGTCATTAACAAAATGATGTTTAAAGGCAAACAAACTAAACAAAACCTACATTAATATATGTGACCACCCTGGACCTTCACACAAACTTGACAACGGTTTTCTATGCTTTCAATGAGGTGATCAACAATCGCAGATGCAAGCAATAGCCATTCCTCTAATAGGGCAATTTCCAATCCTCTGAGACTGGCTGGAGGAGGTAAACATGCAGAGACAGCACGCTCGAGAGCATCCCAAAGATGTTCAATTGGATTCAGGGGAATACGCCGGCCACTCCATACCAGAAATGCCCCACTTTCCAGGTATTCGTCAGCGATGTTAACTCGATGGGGACGGGCATTATCGTCCATAAGGAGGATATCAGGAACAACTGCTGCAGCGTAGAGCCTCGTAATGGGGTCTAGGACTTTATCCCGATACTGTGCAGCCATCACAGAACCACCTTTAAAGATGTGCAGCTGTGTGCGATATTCCATTGAAATTCCAGCCTACACCATTATGCTGCCACTTTTGAATGCGGGATGCGATGATGTTCTTGGCCTGATTGCATGTGCCATGTTCTCTCCAGACTTTTGCATGCTTATCATCCGATTCCAGAGCAAATCTGGACTCATCCGTGAACAAGACGTTGCACCAATCTGAGACAGTCCAATTGACATGATGATGATGACACCACTTTAATCTTGCCCCTCTGACTTGGACAGTTAGTGGAACACAAAAACGTGGTACTCTGGCATACAATTCCTTTATCCCTTAAGACAATATCTGCCAGTACTGTGAGCCTTTGGCTCATAGTACTGGCAGATATTGTCTTACCAAGTGCTGCTGCAACCATGGATCTAACAGTTGTGGAGGTCGTTTGTAGATTCCGCTTGGCGACTATAGCAATCATCAGAAGGGGGGTGGTAACCTTTGGATAACCAGGTACAGGTCTCCAGACAACTATTTGACTTGTTTGAAACTGTTTCTATAATCAAGAAATTACCGAATGGTCAACGCCAAAGAAAATAGTGGCATCTTTGATTGACTGTCCTGCTTCAATGCGTCCGACAGCATGCCAGCGTTCACTATCTGTCATTCGTTTTCTTACAGCCATAGAAACATGAATATCATAAAAAATAATTCTACAAAACTTATAAACACTTCATATCAGCATTTAAATGCACTTCCTCAAACCCTTCAGAATGCTGGTAGCTTCAACGACTGCCTAATTAGCTTATATCCGGACAGTCAATCATGATTGGCTGTAACATATGATATTTGTATACTGCCATCTACATCCCCAGCGATTTTCAGCCACTCAAATTCAAATACGTTTTCGAAAAATGAAAATTTGCTTTGCTTGCTTAACTTTTGGAAGTCAGTGTATAAGTCAAAGCAATAATCAACAATACATAATATTTCAATATTGGCATTTTAACTTGAAAACCAAGGTGATAAACACGTGTCTGTGCATGCTATTTGTTTTCTGGATCTGAAACTTCATGGTTTCCAGGAAACTGCTGGAGCACAATTTAAACAGTAACAAAATACAAAATTGTGAAAATAGAAAAAATACATTGAAATAATAATTTGACAAGATGTTTACTTTATAATAATTCGATTACAATTTAATTACAATTAATTTTTCTTCACTTATATATATAATTGAAGAATTTTAATTTACTTGTATTATATATGCCAGAGATTGATCATTTATTAAAATGTTCTGTATAGTAAAAATGAAAATAAGATGGTCATATATATATATATATATATATATATGTATACAGAGTGATTCAAAAGTTCAGAGCAAAAGTTAAATGCTATAAAAAAATATCTATGGGTCGGAGAAACATGCGGTTTGCAGATTGGTATTCACCGTGTGGGGGATTTTGTATGGCATGAAAAAAAAATAATAGTTCAAAATCTCGACACTAGGGGGCGCTGCTACAAAGAAAACAATGCGATGTAATAATTGAAATGAGATATTTTATTTCAGCATGATTTACAACTGCAAGTGCTCAATGTGTCCACCACCACATTCCAATACTGAGTGCAGTTGCGGTATTATGGCTGATTCAGCATGAAACAGCATATCAACGGGAATGGCTGCTACCTCCTGCCTTAAGGCGTCTTTCAGTGCTGGTAAGGACTGGGGATTTCCTCCAAAGCTCAGTGATTTTGGGTATCCCCACAACTAGAAATCACAGGGTGTGAGATCTGGGGATCTCGCAGGCCATTCACGTGTGCTATGCCTGTTCAGTAGGCGATAAGCACCAAATGTTGACCGTAGCAACTCCATCACTTGACGTGCCATATGGGGTGGTATTCAATAATGTTTTTATCTGAAAGTACTTGTTTAACTTTCGATAATTTATATTTTAAAATGTCTTGTTATGAAGGTAGTTTTTTTTTTTAATTGCCACCACATTGTTTTCTTGAAAGTAACTATAAAATTAAGTAGCTGGAATTCAAAATTATATGATTGCACCTTAAATTAATGTGAATGCATTTTTTGCTTTTTACTAGTTGACATACAGATTCATAGAGATCCCTTATTCTCATATTCAAGTTTAACGCACATAATCGGAGATAATAGAGTGTTCAGGCATTTTAATGAAAATTGCCTTTTCATTTTCAAATAATGAAATTACTTAAGTGCCATGCATAAGTGGCTAGTTATCTTATTTGGGCATCTTTTGAGATCACTAAACTAAACAAGTACTGAAATTATATTTCTTTGCTTAGGAGATAGTCTAAATTTTTCTTTTTTATAGAATAGATTTGTTACTTGGATTAATTTAGACCCAGAGTTCATACATTCAACAGAATGAATGTGTGGTGGGTGAATGGCAGTCAAAATTGTTGCTAAATGCAAAACCTAAACATTTTATTGCCAATTTTTTAAATAAAAAGCATTCCCCAATCTTAGATTCTTTATAAGTTACTGTTGCTGAAGTACTACCAACAGCTTTAGGATCATCATAATTATTTAAAAATTCATCAAAAATTAAATATAAAGTTTAATACAAAAATTTGTTAAAGTTAAGGTAATTTCTATGTTGGTGCAAAATGTAAAGTTTCCAGACAGTCAATTTTTTTTTTTTTAGAACAAATTCATACATTGCTCTTCATTAATCTAATTATTGCTTGATAAATTCATATAAATTTTAATTTTTAACACCATTAAATATGTTAAGTACTTGTGTAAAATTGAAAAAACTAATGTAAAATGTTATTTTTAGGATCAAAATTTGAGGATTTAATGCAGAAATTCCGTCAAGAATTTGCTAATAACCCACCTTTAGCTGGTTCTTACACTCCCAAAAAAGGTGAGCTCTGTGCTGCCTTGTATTATGCATTTGATGGATTATGGTATAGAGCAAAAGTAGATAAAGTTCAAGGAGAACAGATTCAAATTACATATATTGATTATGGAAATGTGAGTATTAAATATTTTTAGCTTATTATTTAATGCTTTTGCATTTCTGTCCTGATTTGTGTAGTTTAGTATTTTGCTTGAAATGCATACTGCCAGTCAAATTGAGCATAATGCAGTCAAATAAATATATAAAAAAAATTGGACATTTCAAAATGTATTTGCTTAATACAATGATTTAAAGTCAGGAATATGTGCTAAGCATGGATAGTTTCTTCACATATTTATTGCCTTGTCTTATTCTGTGTGGTTATATTTACTGTCCATTAGGATGAATTTTTACTGATTGGGTCAGTTTATGGTTTACATTGGGAAAGAATATTGCATTTTGATATGCGAGGGATGATATTCCCACATTTTGAGTAAGGGCTGGGCCCCCGGTGACTAGCCCAGCAATGACAAGAAAAATTAAGTGCAACCAGGAGTGGGAGGGCTCGCAGCTCCAGAAACCGTAATTGCTTTCAACTGGCTTGCTCATATTTTTGCACAATACCGCATAATTTATGCAAATTACTTAGGAGTGCAAAAAGTGTCTTGCCCATGGCCATATTATGTTATTCAATTGGGTGTGTTAAAATTTCATCAAACATCGAAATAAAGTTTTTAATAGATCTCCTTTGTAAAAATATGGAGAAAAATATAATGATTTTAGACTTTTTATTTGTTAGCGCTAAATAAAATATTAGTATCAGATTCTCTCCATTTTTCCAAACTGAGATGTTTGTAGTTTTCTACTGATCCAAGGTAAATATGCATATCTGTTTCTTTCCCCCTTCCACACAAGCTATTTCACACATAATCACCATAATCTCATGTTTCCCACATAACAAGTTCCTATCAAGATTAAACTACCACCAGGGATCGCATTCGTCCTAAAATACCTAAAATTCCTAAAAGTTTGAAGCTTCCCTTGAATTCCTGAAATTAACCTAAAATTTTGTAATGTTTTTGCTGCGGCATCAAATTTACTCTACTATCGCCCGAATACATTCCATTCATACGGCAATTGATGTTAAAAAAGACTTCAGAAATTAAAACGTTGTTCAAAATAGTACTCATCTTTTACAGCAACGACAAAAGTGTCAATCACGCCAAATCACCGATTCTCAATGGTTAAATCCTCTCCGTCCGCGGGCGGTTTTAGTGAAATACGATCGCAAGACGAATGGCGACCCACGTGATCATTTACAGACCGGAGTTTGGGGGAGATTCTTTTGTTTGTGGGAGTGGGAATCTCCAGCGCAAGCTAACAAACCTAGAAGCCTTTAACCTCTCAAAGAAATAAAATAGAAAAAGACTAGTTCGATTGTTGAATAGTTTGCTTCCTCATATTTACTAGATACATCACGAAGTTTCTCTTTCTTTGCAAAGTTAAAATTTTGCTCAACTATTCTTTGTTGGGAATCAATTGTGTGCAAAAATTTTGAAGAATTTTCGGTCTAAATTCAATAATACAAATATAGTTTGTCGGATTATGATTCTCTTACGCCCCTCATTACGTAATATTTGATCAACATCATGTCAAAACAGGAGGGTAGAGAAGGAATTTTTATCTGCTGTTAGCAACCTCTCTAGGTATTGATGATATTAAAGGATATCTCTTCAAAAGGATGCATTGCATAGGGCCCCGAAGAAAGAAATGAATTTATGAAGAAAAGCAATAGATAAAATAAAATACGGCATAGTAGGGAGGTCCCGCAATTGGATCGCCACGCTCCCCATAAAAAATAAATTAAAAATAATGAAAGAGCAGAAGTGTGAAGAATGTTAAATAAACACATTCCCGCTTCCAACAGATAAAACTTTTAAACAGTTTTCATTTCTTTAACTTAAAATTTTATCAAATTATTCCATGTTTAGTATGCATCTGGGATGAAAAGTACCAAAGATTTGAACTTTGTAAGAATTTTTGTTCAAAAACCAATATTTAAAAATATAGTTTTCTGGACTAGAGTTTTTTTGAGCCGCAGGAACTTGTGCGTGTGTTTTTGTTGATTCTATCAAAACAGAGGATGATTGAAGGGAAATAGCTGTGTCTAGATTAACACGTTGCAGTAGCTTTGATGAAATATAGGATAACTTATTTCCCTCATATTATTTAATTACTGTCTTCGGCGACCAGCCCTATTGTTTTTAAAAAAGTTTTTAAACTTGCAATACCTTTCTTGCAGTAACTGTCGATATCGCACACCTACGTTACGTGCGCAAGTCACGGTTAAGTGTGCAGTTTATGAAGTGTTGATCTTGTACCTCAGCTACGCGCGCAAGTTACGGCTAACTATTGGAAAATTTAAAATTTGAAGATAGCAAAGCATGCACTGTCAGAGTCAATAAGTGTTGGCTGGGTCATGAAAGTACACAAGTCCAGTTTTAAAGAAAAACTTCGTTCACTTTATTTGGTGAAAAACACAACTCGGCATATTACACGTACCTGGTAATTTTCCATGCCGTAAAACATCAAAAATATACTATGTACAAAAGATTTTTAGTTGTAAATGACTAGACAGAGATTCCTTGAAGCATTTGGTAGTAAGTTACTATACTACCTCTATCACTTGCGTGTATTTCAGCCACCATCACTTGGCAAAGGGAAACCAAAGGATAGAACATCAGGAAAATATTTAAAGCGGCTTCCGAACGTTTGTAAGTAAATTTAACGTTCAATACATGCTGGTCAAAACTGACCACATCTGCATCCGTTTCGACTATTCACCGTCGTCAAACGATATTCCGCAGTGCTTCTGTCAAAAAACATTTCTGTCTGCCTGCATCAGACCATCAGTGTCTATCTCGTCTGACTTCTTCAGACGTCTGATCTCGATCGACCTCTTTCGACCTTCTCATTTGCTTCAAGAAACCTCTGCCCTATATATCCGAGAATGGACAGTTCCGGAAACGCCCCCGGATATGCAAATCAGATGCGTACGCATTGAGAACTGATTTGCATGAAACCTCATGTTGAAAAACGTCACGGTTCACGCCGGTGAACGGGAAGAGTCGTTCATATTAAATTTGCATAAACACCCGTTCACAGGAACGTGAATCGCGATGTATTGATTATTTCCAACAATCGGCCCCCTCATGCAAATCCTTAAGTCTCAATGCATATGCAAAAGAAAACTTACTCTGAGAAACCAAGGTATATCAATAAACACCAAGGCCCCCAGTATCCTATCAAACATATAATGAAGGAAAAATTTAAAGTATTATATCATTATTAAATTTAAAATAAAATGCATAAGTACTTATAGCATCTGAAAAATAGTCAAGTATTGTCGACAATATTGTAACAACAACATTTCACATCAAGTAGGAATTTATATACAACACAACTTCAATGCTTAAGTATCAGCATTCAAAAATTGAAATTTTAGTTTAAATTTAATTATAAGTATCCAAAATTTAAGTATAAGCACATTATATTAAACAAGTCATCTTTAAAAGATTAAGATTTTGTATAAGCATAGAATTTAAGTTTACTTTAAATTTGAGTATAAACACTATAATTCAAAAAGCTTAAAAAAATTTAGTCTATTAACACAATATAAGTATACATAATTAATACTATTAGACTGCATTGATATACCAAATATTTAAAAATACATGATGCAAGTAATTAGATAATAAAATTCTTTTATCAAAACTTTCAACACATACTTTTTACCAAGTTGAAAAATACAAAATTTTATACACATAAGCTATTATTTAGCATCATGCGGGTCATGGAAAATGGATGTATATACAAAGGTGTAAAGTGAAAAAGATTCAATATCACAAAAATTTATACTCAAGATATACTATCTTATATCAATGAAGTTTAAGATAAACAATAATGTATATATATGACATCTTTAAAAAAAATTCCCAAGTTGTAAATTCAATTTAGTATTTAAAATTTTCTTTAGACTAAACATTTAATCTCAAAAAGTTTTGATTTAGTTTTTAAAAATTTTATTACAAAATTTAAGTATTATTTCCTTAGTCATTGGTTTAGTAAAGTGATCTGCTAAGTTATCTTTACTATTTACAAATTTAACATTAAAAGATTCATTGACTATTAAATTTCTTAGGAAATGATATCTAACATCAATATGCTTAGTTCTGTTGTTTTCAATTGGAGAGTTAGAAAAATTAATGGCTGCTTGGTTGTCGCTAAAAATAACACTGTTACTTTTATTAAAGTTTAACCCAAGTAAATGACATTCTTCTATTATGTTTTGTACCCATACCATTTCCTTAGCGGCTTCAGTTAGTGATACGTATTCAGCTTCCATGGTTGATAAGCTGACACACTTATGTTTAAAGGTACGCCAAGAAATAGGTACATTGTCAATAAAGAGTATCATGCCTCCAAGTGAAACACGGTCATCTCGGTTTGCAGCAAAGTCAGAATCTGAATAACAATTCAATTTTAACTCCTGAATGTTAGATAAATTCAACATATAGTTTTTAGTCTTTTCAACATATCCTAAAAGTCTTAACAATGCATCCCAATGCTTAATTCCAGGGTTTTCTTGAAATTGAGATAATATATTGATGGCGTAACAAATATCAGGTCTAGTCCTACTAGATATAAAAGCCAAACACCCAATTAAGCTCCTGTAAGGAAAACTTTGCATTTGCTTTATTTCTTCACTTGTCTTTGGACAATCTATTTTACTTAGAATATTCCCTTTAGAAATGGGAAGTGAAGTAACTGGATATTTATACTGTTGAAACATTTGACATACTTTATCTATATACTGACTTTGATGTATAAAAAATTTATTGTCACACTCTTTAAATTCCACGCCTAAAAGTTTTCTAATTTTTCCTAATACCTTGATATCAAATTCTATGCTAAGTAATGAAACAATGTGGTCTATGTCCCTTTGATACTTTGAGAAGGGAATTATGTCATCCACATAGACTAGCATAAGAACTTTGCTATTGTAAATATATGCACAATTACACCATTGAAGTTTTAAAAAATTTAATTCTTTTAATTTGGTGTCAAGTTCATTAAACCATTCTCTTCCACTTTGATGAAGACCGTAAATGGCTTTCTTCAACAAACAAACATAATCAGGCTGTTCCTGATTGACATAACCTTGAGGCTGTTTCATATATACCTTTTGACTCAATTTAGCATAGAGATAGGCAGATTTGATATCTAATTGGAAATGCATCCAACCAAGCATGCATACGAAAATTGAGAAGAATGCTCTAATTAAGTTGAAGTTAACAACAGGGCTAAAAACTTCATCGTATGATTCTCCCTTTTTCTGACCATACCCCTGGGCTACCAAACGAGCTTTAAATCTCTTGATTTTCCCATTCTCGTCTTTCTTAATAGTGTAGACCCATCTATTGCCTATATGCTTTTGTGAGGTGGATGCAGGAACTAGTTCCCAGACACCCCTCTCTTGCATTACGGCCATTTCTTCATCCATAGCTTTACACCATTTTTCGGACTGGGAAGATTTAATAGCAGCGTTGTACCCTTTTGGTATATTTATTTCAATATTGCTTGCTTCTGGTCTGCCTCTGACCCTTTTAAGACCTTTATTTTCCCGAAAATTAAACAGTTGCTGATCAAATTGTATATTCCTTTTATCACAATATTTCTTAACATCATTGTGTGACCTCAGCCTTTTATTATCTCCTTGAGCGTAATAATACACATCGGTTCTACTCCCATCGGGTCTTGGAACCGTCTTTCGCTGCCAAGCAATATCCGAGCAAGGAGTCATACTGTAGTCAGCAGGAGAGTCCGTTTCCTCACTGGATTCAGACGGATCGTCACCAGTGTCTTCACTCTCTCCTGCCCCCCCATCAGATTGCTCTCTCGGATATTCCCCGTCGGAGTATTCTGAAAGGTTATCTCTTGATATCCCTGAGGAGATATTTCTGGGACAAATTGGGTCCAGGATGCCTTCCACTACATCACCCTCATCAAACCTCACATTGCAGGTCTCAATTGTTCGTTTCTCTCCTGACAAAAATATCCTATAGCCTTTAGTTTTAGTAGCATAGCCTACCATCACCCCTTCTGTAGCTTTCATGTCTAACTTCTTTCTGAGCTGACTGGGTTTGCCTACATATGCTCTACAACCAAAGGTTCTAAGATGTTTGACTGAAGGTTTTCTACCACTGTAGAGTTCATGTGGAGTTTTTGTCTTAAATTTGTGACATATTCGATTTTTAGTGTATGCAAAACACAATATTGCTTCCGCCCAGAATCTGTCATGCAATTTGCTGTCGTTCAACATGGCTCTAACACAGTCAAATGCGGTTAAGTTGAATCGCTCTGATACTCCATTTTGCTGTGGGGTATATGTGTTAGTCCTCTCAGCCTTAATACCGATATCCTTCAGGTAATTTTTGAACTTATCATGGCAGAATTCCATCCCATTATCCGTCCGGATACATAGAATTTTAGTACCTAACTGCCTTTCTTCTCTGGCCTGAAACTCTTTAAAATGTGAAAATACTTCTGACTTCTGTTTCATGAGGTAAACAAAAACTTTTCTACTATAATCATCTGTTATAGTTAAGACATACTTGTTCCCACCATATGAGGCTGTGGGTAAGGGACCACACACATCCATGTGTATCAATTGCAATGGTTTAGTGGACCTTATCCTACCGGTGGGTTTATATGATACTCTCCTAGACTTAGCCAATTTACAAGATTTACAATTTAACTTTTTGTATTTAAGCCAAGGAAGTCCGTTTATGGCAGAAACTTTGCTGGTTTGGAGAAGATATTCAGCGTTTATGTGGCAATATCGTTTATGCCAAAGACAGTTTGTACTATTAAGTTCAGTTACTGAACTGCTAGGCTTAGATATTGAACTATTCACATTTTTATTCTGCTTAGTTTTTGTTTTGTCAGATTTAAATTTAGTTTCTTTAAGATTAGGTGCTATTTTTACTTTGTCTATTTTTCTGGAAGCACTAGGATCCCTATCCTTGGATTTCTTATCCTTTTTGTGTTTCTTGTCTCCATCTCGATCCCTATCTTTAGATTGACGGTTTTCTACGTTATGTTGTTCCTGGGTACTATACTTAGGTTTTAAAAAATATAACCCATCCTTTCTTTTTGCATAAAAGAATTTCTCCCCTTTAGGTGTAAAAAACCATAGAACCCCATTAGCTCCATTAAAACTAAAATTTTGTTCCTCAAGAACAGATGCAGCTAATAAATTTCTCCTAAGTTTAGGAGAATACATAACATTTTCCAATTTGATAATACTTTGCTTATCCTTAAATTGGACATACATTTCCACCGTCCCGATAGCCTCAACTGGACTTTCGACATCCCCTACTGCTAGCGACATTGAAGTGCCTTTGCACTCATTAAATTTTGAAAATAACTTAATGTTATTACAGAAATGTCGCGTAGCAGCAGTGTCTACTACCCAGCTGAGTCTATCGCTAGGATCGATTACAGTATTAGCCTCAATCTGTGGAGACCCAAGAAATTCCACAATACTAGATCCATTATTTCTACTGCAATTAGATTTAGTATGACCTAGTTTGTTACACTTAAAACACGTAATTTTACTTTTAGAAATATTTACATTATGACTAGAAGTATTTACATTAGACACATTATGAGATACATTTGGAAATTTAAGTTTAGACACTTTTACTCTATTTACAAATTTCTTAGAAGTAAAATATGCAGAATTTGAACTCACAGTTTTGGAAAAGTCACTTGCTTGCTGCCTAAGCCGGCTCTCCTCCGCTGCTAGCTCTGCTTGTATTTTGCTGAGCTTGAAGTCCGAGTCATTCCATCGATATATAAGTTGAACAATACCTCGGAATTCTTCCGGAAGGTACCGAATCGACTGGAATGCTACATACAGGTCTTCAATGGGGTGTTTCGTGTCTTTAAGCCTCGTCACGGCCTTCCGCAGTCTTGAGCAAAAAATGTCAACAGGCTCGTCTGGCTCCGGCCGAACGTCGAAGAACTCATCTAGTAATCTAACCAGGTTGGCTCTGGAAGGCGCTTGAAAATGTTCTTTCAAGGTATTCCATACTTGACTAGGTTCGTCGGTGACGTTTATCAACTCCTTGTATTCCGAGGATAAACTTTGATAAATGATGGCTAATGCTCGGTCTTTCCGGCGATAAAAATCATCGTAGTCGCGGCGACTTGCATCTTCCTCGATAGGCTTAGCACTTCCATCTACGTGTCCGAAACATCCTTCTCCCTTGAGGACGAATGAGATGTCGGTACGCCAGGTGACGTAGTTGTCCCGCGTCAGCAACTCCGTTCTACTTGCCTCCATGGCCACTCGTAGTTTTGAAGAAGCAGAAGCAAAAGTTCTTGTACACTGTTTACGTTTATACTGTTGCGTTTCGTTGTTCACACGAACTTCAAAATGGTGCCATGTGCGGCCCCCATCTGAACACTGGAACGATTTCTTTAAAGATACTTGCACTTATGACTCTATTGGGCGTTGAACTGGCCCCGTAACCGTTTCTATTGGAAAATTTAAAATTTGAAGATAGCAAAGCACGCACTGTCAGAGTCAATAAGTGTTGGCTGGGTCATGAAAGTACACAAGTCCAGTTTTAAAGAAAAACTTCGTTCACTTTATTTGGTGAAAAACACAACTCGGCATATTACACGTACCTGGTAATTTTCCATGCCGTAAAACATCAAAAATATACTATGTACAAAAGATTTTTAGTTGTAAATGACTAGACAGAGATTCCTTGAAGCATTTGGTAGTAAGTTACTATACTACCTCTATCACTTGCGTGTATTTCAGCCACCATCACTTGGCAAAGGGAAACCAAAGGATAGAACATCAGGAAAATATTTAAAGCGGCTTCCGAACGTTTGTAAGTAAATTTAACGTTCAATACATGCTGGTCAAAACTGACCACATCTGCATCCGTTTCGACTATTCACCGTCGTCAAACGATATTCCGCAGTGCTTCTGTCAAAAAACATTTCTGTCTGCCTGCATCAGACCATCAGTGTCTATCTCGTCTGACTTCTTCAGACGTCTGATCTCGATCGACCTCTTTCGACCTTCTCATTTGCTTCAAGAAACCTCTGCCCTATATATCCGAGAATGGACAGTTCCGGAAACGCCCCCGGATATGCAAATCAGATGCGTACGCATTGAGAACTGATTTGCATGAAACCTCATGTTGAAAAACGTCACGGTTCACGCCGGTGAACGGGAAGAGTCGTTCATATTAAATTTGCATAAACACCCGTTCACAGGAACGTGAATCGCGATGTATTGATTATTTCCAACACTAACGATGTAGTTCATGAAGTAGCTGTCGATCGCACGTCTCCGTTACGCGCTCAAGTCATGACTAATGGTTCAGTTAATGAAGTAGCTGTCTATGCACACTTCAGCTACACGCATAAATTGTGGCTAGCAGTGCATTTCATGGAATAGATGTCGATCGCACGCCTTCGTTACTCGCGCAAGTCATGTCTAACGGTGCAGTTGATGAAGTAGCTGTCATTTGCACACCTCAGCTACGCGGGCAAGTCACGGCTAACGGTACATTTAATGAAGTAGCTGTCTATCTCAGCTACGCGCACAAATTACGGCTAACGATGTAATTCATGAAGTAGCTGTCGATCGCACGTCTCCGTTATGCGCTCAAGTCATAACTAATGGTTCAGTTCATTAAGTAGCTGTCTATCGCATACCTCAGCTACATGCATAAATCGTGGTTACCGGTGCAGTTCATGGAGTAGATGTCGATCGCACGTCTTCGTTACTCGCGCAAGTCATGTCTAACGGTGCAGTTGATGAAGTAGCTGTCATTTGCACACCTCAGCTACGCGGGCAAGTCACGGCTAACGGTACATTTTGACGGAATTATGTATCATATCCATAAGTTATATATTGAAAATTAACGTATAATTAAATTTCTGATGATGCTGGTGATAGAATAACTATGAGCCACGAAATTCTGGTTACACAACTTTGTTGAAATATTTAAAACAGAGTGTTGCAGCTATAACAAACGTTAGATAGTAGTTGTAGGAATACAAGTAGAAGTGTTAAATGAGAACAGTTCCAGTTTAATTCAAAATCACTTTTATTGAAGAGTGAATCCATTGTATTTGCTTATAATATATATCATGAGAACAGGTAAGCAAAAAAACCAAAGCATACTATTTACAAAACATGAGCACTACAGCTCATATGAAGGTTTTTCAGTGTAAGTTCCATGCCTAGACACGTTTCTGGTTTAAGTATTATTTACACAAGTAAGTGGAATAAAAGCATTTCACACTTACGTGACCACGTGCACTTTCCGACGTCACCACTAGCTGGGCACACGCTATGGCAAAAACTTTAAACTTTCCGGATCAGCACTATAAAGTCCACAACACGGGAAACATGGTCTCCTTAACTGAGAACCATCAAAACTACTAAGTTTAGTTTAAATATCCGCATTCACCGATAAACACTTTATCGTAACTTTCGACAACATCGAAACATGACTTTACGAAGATCCGTCTGCCCGATCTAGATCCTTCTAGATCCTTCCATCGATCAGTATAAGCAAGCTATCCAACGAGCTTTCCAAGCGATCGATCCGTCGATCAAAACGATCTACCTTAAACCAGAGCGATCTACTGACAAAGCGATCTCATGACAAAGCGATCTCACTTAAAACCATCTCACTTAAAACCAGAAAAGTGTCTAGCCTTTATATCCGAAGATGGGTGCATTCCGGAACATAACCGTTGCCGGCAACGCCCTCTGGATATGCAAAACAGGATGCATGAGCGGCGAGAAAGGTGATTTGCATGATCAGCCAAGTTTTGTCCACATCGCGATTCGTTCACGAGAACGGAATAATCATTTTAATAATGACGTCACGCTCCCGCGAAACGAGAATCGCGATGTAAACAAAACCAAGTTTCTAACAATCGGCCCCCTCATGCAAAAACACCAACTCTCGGCGCCCATGCTTTCATCCAACAAAAGGTTATTCTAAGAATCAAAGTTCTTAGTATCCTAAAAACATAATGTATGCATACACAAAATTTTATACATTAAAGAAATTTATAACACTTATAACATTTAGAAAGTGAATAGCCTTTTCTCAATATGGCAACAATCAAATGAGTACACTTATCTATTATGCAGATCATAAGCATTCTTTAAATTACATGTTTAAGGATAACATAGTCAAAGAAAACAGTATAACCATACTATTGCCCTTTCTTAAGTACTAGCTCATACTGAAGAAAGCTATTTCTTTACTATTTTGAAAATTTATAAACAAACATTAAGTTTAAAATTTAAAAGTCTAAAGATATCAAAAATTTTAAGCTCTAGAAAAATTTTTAGGTATAGTTATCAATTTTAATATTTAAGATTAAAAATTTAAATCTAAACATCAAAATCAAGTTGTAGAAAATTTAGTGTATAACTATGAAATTTAACATTTAAGATTAAAAATTTAAATCTAAACATCAAATTCAAGTTTGTAGAAAATTTAATGTATAACTATGAAATTTAACATTTAAGATTAAAAATTTAAGTCTAAACATCAAATTCAAATTTGTAGAAAATTTAATGTATAACTATGAAATTTAACATTTAAGATTAAAAATTTAAGTCTAAACATCAAATTCAAGTTTGTAGAAAATTTAATGTATAACTATGAAATTTAACATTTAAGATTAAAAATTTAAGTTTTATTATCTTAGCCCATGACTAGTATACACACTAAATACCCAATACAATGGCAATGATAATAAAAGATACAGAAGGTAAATATACATATGAGATAAACACAGATTAAAAATTTTATGTTTCATGTGAATTATATCAATAATGTACATTCAGACACATATTTATTCACATAAGCGAAAATGCATTATGCGTGTAGTAAAAATGGATATATATTTTTTTTTTTCAAGTGTAATGTGAGAAAAGTAACAGTTCATTGTCACATAACAATATATACTCAAGATACATTTCATTTGTATCAATGAGAGAGGAATAAATTATAAAATACCCTGACCATTTATACTTTGAAAATGTGAAAAAAATTTAAAGTAAAATTTTTATTTGAACAGTTAAATTTTATATTTTAAAGATATCATTACTAAATTTTAAAACTCTATCTTTAGTCATTAGCTTCGTGAAGTAATCTGCTACGTTATCTTTAGTATTAACAAAGTTAATTTTAAAAGACTCGTTTACAACTAAGTTCCTTAAAAAGTGATACTTTATATCTATGTGCTTAGTTCTATTATTCTCAATGGGGGAATTTGAAAAGTTTATTGCTGCCTGGTTGTCACAAAAAATTATACAATTATTTTTGTTAAATTTTAAACCTAGCATTTTACATTCCTCCAAAATGTTTTGCATCCATATCATTTCTTTAGCGACCTCTGCCAACGAAACATATTCAGCTTCCATCGTTGACAGACTAACACACTTGTGCTTAAATGTCCGCCAAGAAATTGGTACTTTATCAATCATGAACAACATACCACCAAGTGACACTCTGTCATCTCTATTGGCTGCAAAATCTGAGTCTGAGTAGCAGTTTAGTCTTAAATCACTAATATTTGACAAATTTAACATATACTCTCTGGTCTTTTCAACATATCCCATTAACTTTAATAATGCATCCCAATGCTTTATTCCTGGATTCTCCTGAAACTGAGATAGAATATTGACTGCATAGCATATGTCTGGTCTAGTTCTGCTAGACAGATAGGCTAGGCATCCAATCAAGCTTCTGTAAGGGAAACCCTGCATTTGTGTTAATTCACTATCATTCATTGGGCAATCAATTTTACTTAAGACGTTACCCTTTGTAATAGGTAGTGAGGAAATTGGATATTTGAACCTTTTAAACATCTGACAAACTTTGTCAATGTAATCACCTTGATGTATATAAAATTTGTCTTCAATCTCCTTAAATTCCACACCCAAAAGTCTTTTGACTTTTCCCAATTCTTTGATATCAAATTCTTTACTCAAAAGTGAAACTGTATGGTCTATATCATTTTGTTGTTTAGCAAACAAAATTATGTCGTCTACGTAAATCAGCATTAATACTTTATTCTGATATGTATAAGCACAGTTGCACCATTTAAATTTTAAAAAGTTTAATTTTTTCAAAGTGGTGTCAAGCTCTGTATACCATTCCCTTCCGCTTTGGTGAAGGCCATATATTGCTTTCTTAAGCAAACAAACATATTGAGGCTGATTTGGATCGACATATCCATGTGGTTGTTTCAAGAAAATTTTATCATTCAACTTGGCATAAAGATATGCGGACTTAATGTCCAGTTGAAAATGTTTCCATTTAAGCATGCAAACGAATATGGAGAAGAAAGCTCTGATTAAACTAAAATTAATCACAGGGCTAAACACTTCATCATATGAGTCCCCCTTTATCTGGGTATATCCTTGAGCTACTAGGCGAGCTTTGAATCGTTTCACATTTCCCCTTTCATCCTTCTTAATGGTATAAACCCATCTACTTCCTATAATTTTTTGTTGTGAGATGGGTGCAGGCACTAAGTCCCAGACACCCCTCTCATGCATTGTAGCTATCTCATCATCCATGGCTTCTTGCCATTTATCGGACTGGGGAGATTCTATTGCCGATTTATAGCTCTTGGGTATCAAGATCTCAACATTGCTTGCTTCTGGTTTTCTTTTGATATCACTTACCCCCTTTTTCTCTCTAAAATTAAACATTTGCTGATCATAATGAATGTTAGCTTTTCCACAAAACTTTCTGACATCATTATGAGATCTCAGCCTTTTATTGTCACCTTTTACTGAGTAGTAAATATCCGTCCTACTCCCATCAGGCCTAGGTACTGCTTTCCGTATCCAGTCAATATCTGAGCAGGGTGTCAGACCAGAATCAGCAGGAGAGTCCTCATCCCCACTAGATTTACTAGTGTCACGGCTCTCACCTGCTTCTTCCTCTGACACTCCTCCTAAGCATTGTGATTCCGAGTCAATCGACTGAGTAACGTTCGATTTCCTCAAGGTGATTCCTTTAGGGTAATTAGGGCCCAGGACGCCTTCCGCTGCCACTCCTTCCTCAAACCTTACATTAGAAGTTTCCTCAACTTTCTTTTTACCCGCTATATAAATCCTATAGCCTTTGGTGCTTTCGGCATATCCGACCATTATTCCTATTTGGGCTCTCATATCCAACTTATTTCTAATTTGTTTGGCTGTGCCCACATAGGCTTTGCACCCGAAAACTTTGAGGTGAGCAACGGCTGGCTTCCTTCCATAATATAACTCGTGTGGAGTTTTGGTTTTGAACTTATGACATATTCTGTTCTTGGTGTGTGTAAAACACAAAATCGCTTCTGCCCACATTCTGTTATCAACCTTGCTTTGATCAAGCATAGCTTTCACACAATCTAGTGCAGTCAGATTAAATCTTTCAGAAACCCTGTTCTGTTCGGGTGTATATGCATTTGACCTTTCTGATTTAATCCCCAATTTATTTAAGTATGCCTTGAACTGGTTGTGACAGAACTCCATACCATTGTCCGTACGGATACACAAAATCTTTTTGCCTAGCTGCCTTTCTTCCTTAGCTTGGAATTCTTTAAATATCTTAAACACCTCTGATTTTTGTTTCATTATATAAACAAACACTTTCCGGCTGAAGTCGTCAGTGATTGTCAAAAAGTATCTGTTTCCGCCCATTGAAGCTGTAGGTAAGGGACCACACACATCCATATGGAGTAATTGTAAAGGTTTAGTGGACCTTATCCTACCAATTGGCTTAAAAGAAATTCTCTTAGACTTTGCTAACTTACAGTGTGTACAGTTAATTTTTGCATATTTTAGTCTAGGGAGTCCATTAGCCGCGGAAACTTTACTTGTCTGATATAAATAATCAGAGTTAATGTGGCAATATCTCCTATGCCAGAGTTCCGTTTTACTCAAAACCTCAGAAACCGCACAACTTGGTTTCTCATTAACCTTTTCTTTTGACCTCGACTTCACCTCAGAGTTACGTTTACTTTTATTTATTCTAGGCAAATTTTTCATTTTGTCAATACTGTTTTTCTTATTTAGGGGTTTTCTATCTTTCTTAGAATTTTTATCCTTACCCTGATCCTTTCCTTTAGTTTTACGGTCTTCAATATTGTTATTTGCAGTCTGAACTTCGTATTGAGGTTTTAAAAAATATAACCCTTCTTTTCGCTTAGCATAGAAGAATTTTTCTCCCTTTGGAGTGTAAAACCACAATACCCCATTAGCCCCTTTAAAAGTATACCCCTGTTCCTCAAGAACAGATGCGGCTAATAAGTTTCGTCTTAACTTAGGCGAAAACATTACATCAGACAAAACAATATTACTTCTTATGTTCTGAAACTGAACATACATTTTGACCGTACCGATAGCCTCAACTGGGCTCTCAATATCACCCACTGCTAGCGACATAGATGCACCTTTGCTTTCCTTAAATTTTGAGAATAAATTAATATCATTGCAAAAGTGCCGCGTAGCAGCGGTGTCAATTACCCAGCTGAGTCTATCGCTAGGATCCTGCACAGTATTAGCTTCAACTCTAGCAGATGAATACAATTCAATTATATTTGAGCTAGACTTAAGAATAGGGCAATTATTCTTTAAATGACCAGCCTTCTTACAAAAATAACATGGTCCTATGACCCTTTTAACTGGTTTAACACTTTTAAACACTTTGTTATTTTTACACTTTACATTTACATTACTCTGAGACAAGAATACAGATGAATTTAGACTTACATTGTTTCTATCACTACGGAGTTGCCGGATACGTCCTTCTTCCGCAGACAATTCATGTTGGATTTTCTCCAAAGTGAAATCTTTGTCCTCCCAACGATATATTAGTTGAACTATTCCCTGGAAGTCATCAGAGAGGTATCTTATGGCCTGGAATGCCACATAGACGCTTTCCACCGGATGCTTGACGTCCTTCAATTTGGCGACCGCCTTCTTCAAACGCGTACAGAAGATATCCACCGGTTCATCTGGCTCCGGACGTAGGCAGAAGAACTCATCCAGTAAACGCACCAGGTTGGCGCGCGTCGAAGTGCGTTTTTAACTTATCCCACGCATCTGCCGGATCGTCGTTAATGTCAATTAACTCTTGGTAATCAGATGAAACATTCTGGAACAGGATCGCTAACGCGCGGTCCTTTCTGCGCATGTGATCTTCATAATCACGGCGTGACGTTTTTTCATCCACCGGTAACGCTGTTCGGTCTATAAATCCGAAACAGCCCTCTCCTCTAAGAGCGAATGAAACTTCATTCCTCCAAGTGACGTAATTGTCTCTAGTTAATGCAGTAATTTTATTTGCCTCCATGGCAAGGTGGCTTTTTGGAACTGAGCTGAACAGACCTTTTGTTTACTCTTTCGTCGACATGCAAATGGCGCCGTCCGCGGCCCCCGTCGACAGGATTCGTTAGAACTCTAACACTTCTAAATTTTTAACGTTGTTATGGGGAGCACTGGCCCATAACCTTTGACGGAATTATGTATCATATCCATAAGTTATATATTGAAAATTAACGTATAATTAAATTTCTGATGAAGCTGGTGATAGAATAACTATGAGCCACGAAATTCTGGTTACACAACTTTGTTGAAATATTTAAAACAGAGTGTTGCAGCTATAACAAACGTTAGATAGTAGTTGTAGGAATACAAGTAGAAGTGTTAAATGAGAACAGTTCCAGTTTAATTCAAAATCACTTTTATTGAAGAGTGAATCCATTGTATTTGCTTACAATATATATCATGAGAACAGGTAAGCAAAAAAACCAAAGCATACTATTTACAAAACATGAGCACTACAGCTCATATGAAGGTTTTTCAGTGTAAGTTCCATGCCTAGACACGTTTCTGGTTTAAGTATTATTTACACAAGTAAGTGGAATAAAAGCATTTCACACGTGACCACGTGCACTTTCCGACGTCACCACTAGCTGGGCACACGCTATGGCAAAAACTTTAAACTTTCCGGATCAGCACTATAAAGTCCACAACACGGGAAACATGGTCTCCTTAACTGAGAACCATCAAAACTACTAAGTTTAGTTTAAATATCCGCGTTCACCGATAAACACTTTATCGTAACTTTCGACAACATCGAAACATGACTTTACGAAGATCCGTCTGCCCGATCTAGATCCTTCTAGATCCTTCCATCGATCAGTATAAGCAAGCTATCCAACGAGCTTTCCAAGCGATCGATCCGTCGATCAAAACGATCTACTTAAACCAGAGCGATCTACTGACAAAGCGATCTCATGACAAAGCGATCTCACTTAAAACCATCTCACTTAAAACCAGAAAAGTGTCTAGCCTTTATATCCGAAGATGGGTGCGTTCCGGAACATAACCGTTGCCGGCAACGCCCTCTGGATATGCAAAACAGGATGCGTGAGCGGCGAGAAAGGTGATTTGCATGATCAGCCAAGTTTTGTCCACATCGCGATTCGTTCACGAGAACGGAATAATCATTTTAATAATGACGTCACGCTCCCGCGAAACGAGAATCGCGATGTAAACAAAACCAAGTTTCTAACACATTTAATGAAGTAGCTGTCTATCTCAGCTAGGCGCGCAAATTACGGCTAACGATGTAATTCATGAAGTAGCTGTCGATCGCACGTCTCCGTTATGCGCTCAAGTCATAACTAATGGTTCAGTTCATTAAGTAGCTGTCTATCGCATACCTCAGCTACATGCATAAATCGTGGTTACCGGTGCAGTTCATGGAGTAGATGTTGATCGCACGCCTTCGTTACGTGCGCAAGTCATGGCTAACGGTGCAGTTTTCTTTTGTAAAATTTAAAATTTGAAGATAGCAAAGCACGCACTGTCAGAGTCAATAAGTGTTGGCTGGGTTATGAAAGTACACAAGTCCAGTTTTAAAGAAAAACTTCGTTCACTTTATTTGGTGAAAAACACAACTCGGCATATTACACGTACCTGGTAATTTTCCATGCCGTAAAACATCAAAAATATACTATGTACAAAAGATTTTTAGTTGTAAATGACTAGACAGAGATTCCTTGAAGCATTTGGTAGTAAGTTACTATACTACCTCTATCACTTGCGTGTATTTCAGCCACCATCACTTGGCAAAGGGAAACCGAAGGATAGAACATCAGGAAAATATCTAAAGCGGCTTCCGAACGTTTGTAAGTAAATTTAACGTTCAATACATGCTGGTCCAAACTGACCACATCTGCATCCGTTTCGACTATTCACCGTCGTCAAACGATATTCCGCAGTACTTCAGTCAAAAACATTTCTGTCTGCCTGCATCAGACCATCAGTGTCTATCTCGTCTGACTACTTCAGACGTCTGATCTCGATCGACCTCTTTCGACCTTCTCATTTGCTTCAAGAAACCTCTGCCCTATATATCCGAGAATGGACAGTTCCGGAAACGCCCCCGGATATGCAAATCAGATGCGTACGCATTGAGAACTGATTTGCATGAAACCTCATGTTGAAAAACGTCACGGTTCACGCCGGTGAACGGGAAGAGTCGTTCATATTAAATTTGCATAAACGCCCGTTCACAAGAACATGAATCGCGATGTATTGATTATTTCCAACACAGTTGATATAACAATTGTCAATTGCACACCTCAGCTACGTGGCCAAGTCATGGCTAACGGTACAGTTGATGAAGTAGCTATCTATCTCAGCTACGCGCGCAAGTTACGGCTAACGATATAGTTCATCAAGTGGCTGTTGATTGCACGTTTCCGTTACGCGCGCAAGTTATAACTAACGGTGCAGTTCATGAAGTAGCTGTCAATCGCACACCTCAGCTACACGCGCAAGTTATGGCTAACTCATTAAGTAGCTGTCAATCGCGTTTCCGTCCGCAATGCGGGCACACGGGTACAGCTGCAGCATATAAAAGGAATCTTCTTTTATTAGCGGGTGCATGCAATCCACATACGATATATGCAATAAAGGCAATTCTGCTGCATGTAATAACGATATACACGCTGCACAGGCACATGCAATCTGCATAGATTTGAAATAACTGTCAATCGCGTTCCAGCCCACTACGAGGGTTCAAGGCTAACAGATAAACACTTTTCCCAAAATAAATTGGCTTTTATTAGCATTATTTACTTTAAGCCCGCCCGCTGCGCGGGTGCATGCAATCCTTGTGCATTACATGCAATAACTACTAACTTACCAGCTATTTTTGCTCTTATGGCCGTATTTTATTTTACAATTCTTCAAAAATTTTAAATGTGATTTTGAGCTTTTTGGATTCTTTTTTTTTTTGTTAATTATATTAAGATTTTCTTTTTTTGTTTATATAAAGTTGTTTAAAAACTAAACTAACATTTTTCTAACATACATATATATAGTGTTGTTGTTGTTGAAACCCAGACCGTCCGACCTACCAGAAAGGTGTAAGGTAACTGCTTGGACGGTCGGGAAGTGCCACCCAATTTAGACCGGAACCCAGTGGGGGAGGCATCCACAGGGACCGTACCCTCCTTCCCCTACCACCAACCTCTCGGAAGGACTTTCGGACCCACATGTTTAACGTGATCGTACTCCGCATGAACACGGCGGCAGTTTTGGCAGTGGCTGGAATCAAACCCGTGCCTACCGAGTGCAACTCCAGCGCGCTAACCAATGGGCTACCGCGCCCCAACATATATATAGTGTGTATGTATGTATATATTTACAAAAAAAATACCTGTGATAAAGTGGCCACTGGATACTAAGTGATAATTTGAATTTTTAAGTCTACAGAGCATTAAAATGAAATAGGAAAAATATTCAAAAGATTACCTTTTTCTTTCAATGATGTTTGTTTTTTGTATCAATTCTTCTTTAATTAATGAAAAGAACGGTAATTAAACAGTACTAATAATAGAAATAATAAAAATTAGCTCCTAAAATTTTTCTAAAATTTTGAAAAAAAATCCTTAAATTCCTACCTAAAATTTTTAGAAAATCTGCTATGATCCCTGCTACCACCCTCTATGCTATTCATGAATGATGACTTAAGAAAATTCACTTCTCCACCCTCTCACTCCTTTCCTTATAAACAACCACTGAAGTAAACTAATATTGTTACTGCGTGCAAGAGCAATCGTCCTGTCTTGTGTATTGGAAACATTTCACTCAAATTATTTACACCTATTTCCCAATAAAAGTAAAACATGAAGAGCCTTGAATACAAAGTATAAAAGTTAAAGGCTACAAAAGAAACTTTCACATGTGACCAAGGCAAATTTGATTGTTGTCAAAAAAAGAAAAAATTTGCAGTTTTTGATGATGTAAAAAATACATCGTTAAAACAGAACATTGAGTTATTTTTACATGAATATATAAGGAATGTAATGAAAATCAGGAGATGATTACAACTTTTGGCATCCTTGAGCAATATGAGGCACCCTTTCCTGTAATGCATAGTTTTTAGTTCTTAAGCCAAAAATATGCTCAACGTAAAAAGTGCCTCCTTGATTATTGCCCTAGAGTGATTGCTTTGTCTTGCTCCATGATGGTAGGCCACTGTATCTGGAATCCTGTTTAAAATGCAAAGAGAAAAACACACCTTTGGAATGGAGCCAATGGCCCTACCGTGCTGAAAACACTGGTTCTCATAAGATCACCAAAGTCAAGCAGCATCAGGTGCGGTTAGTACTTGGGTGGGTGACCACCTGGGAACACCGTGTGCTGTTGACACATTTCGGGTGCAGTAGCCTGGTGTTTTGCGTTGCATAGAGGCAGAGAAATTATTCGTTTATTTCAGATAAAAGAATGGGAGCAACTAACAAGTATTTTGTATTCAGATTTGTATGAAAAATATAAATCAAATAGAAAATGAATATTTCTTTTATTCCTGAAAAAAGTAGATTTATGTGTTGAATAGGTGATTTTTAATGAATTTTTTTTTAGAGTTAGGCTTAGCGCAAAAAATTTGCCATCCTTTGGGAACAGTTCGGAAGCGAAGTGTTCCGTCCTTTGGCCCGTGGCAGTTCCGGAATGCCGCCATTGCGAAAGGGTTAAATGCAAATTTACAGGCACGTCTACTGTACACAAGGGCTAATTGTGAAAAGTGACACTTATGCAATCTTTACATCGATTCAAATTTTTATGATTACTACAAGTTGTATACAAGTTGTTTTTCAAACATATTATTAATGAAATAAAGGGCTATTTTGTTGCCTTATCAGGAAAATCGGTATTTGTACATGATCCTTGATATATATCTCATTTGTGAAAATATTTTCTACTTATGCAATCTATTTGAATCCAAACATATTATTAATGAAATGAAAGGCTATTTTGCAGCAGTATTGTGAAAAACGACATTTATACACGTGATCCTTGGTTTTTCTTGTGTGAAATATTTTCCCTTATGCTACCTGTTTGCATTGACTAAAATTTTTTATGATTATTATGAGTTGTATACAAAAAAAGTTGTTTTCCCCAACATATTAATAAAATGAAGTGCTATTTTACAGTAATATCATTGTAAAGTAGCAGATCAGTTGCATAGAAGACTTATGGCTTATAAATTTTCTAAGATCTTGGTATTTATGTTGAAGAATTGCTGAAGATATATTTTAATTTGTGTCATATGAAAATTTAAATTTTGTAAAATATGTATTTAAATTTGGGTGTTTCTATTTTGATAGATTTATTATATGCACAATAAAGCTAATGCAATTTTAATTCCATTTTACAATTAATAAAATAAAGTAAATAGGCATTCATTACACACTTTTTTACATGAATTCAAAATTTCCTCTATCTTTCTGCAATCTCATGCCTGAAATATAATATATGAAAGTCAAATTAAAAAGGTAAAATTATAAGTGTTTTACTTGGAATCATTTTATTCGTATAAACACACACTCTAAAAATTAAATATAATTTTTCACTTTGAGATTTATGTTACAGACCAGATTTAGTTCAAGTATTTTTGTATATAAATGTTGGCAGAAAATCAATACATTTATTTGTTAGGTGCAAGTGTCCTCAGAAGTACTGCAGAAAATTTTAAAATTTGTGAAATTGTCCAAGTACTACTGTCTTGATAAATAATACGTCTAAAGTATGAGTACTACTATCTGAATTATGGGTGTCTGCATAAAATCTAAAGTTATTTATGAAGTGCTAGTGTTGTCAGAATTCTGCAGAAAATATGTAAACACATTTGTAAAAGTTTTAATGTTTGCACATTGTTTTAGAAAAAGTGCAGAATATTTTCACTGGGATGTAATATGTAAAAGTAGTATATATTTAAAATTGATGTGAATGACTATTCCTGTTTAATGTTTTACACTTTTATTATACTCATACTGAAAGTATTTTTTTTATTAATTGTTTAATTTTTTTATTTATAGAGAGAAATAACGGCTGCAAGATATTTAGCAACTTTACCATCTACATATCATGCTCTTCCACCATTTGCTCATGAGTATTCATTAGCATTTGTAAAGCCATATCTTACTGATGTAAATAAATTAAAATGCTTATTCACAACAATTTCTCAATTAGTATGTTTATGAATAGGAAAAGTGCTGTGCTAACCAGAAATAAAGTGTTTCATAAGCTGCATATAGCTGTAAAATGTGAAGACGTTTAGTTTTCAAAAACACATTTTTTAAAGCTGTTTTTCATAGTATTTCATAAGTGATAATTGTTTCCAGTTTAAATTTTTTTAAACAAGTATGTATATTCACATTAAAAGATCCCCATTTCTATAATTATTATTATTTTTTTTTGGGGGGGGGGGGGGGGAGAGCTGTTATTGATTTCAAAGAAATGAGTCATGCACTTTAATTGAGAAAAAGAAAGAAGCATAAAAATTTCTGTATTTTAAGCCCACTGCAATTTGAAAAAAAAATTAACTAACAAAAGTGTAGTGTTAAATAAAATATTCAGTTTTTCATTTCTCCAAAGCTATTCCAATTTGAGTTTTTCAGACCTTTTCTGTTGATTAAAAACTTTCTAATTGCTAGTCAAAATGGGGGCAAGAAATGAAATGATTGTGTGAAATAAATAGCTAATTTGAACAAGGATAGAAAAATAGCTATGAACTTTTTAGTTCTGTGCTAGCTAGCATTATTCTGTATAAAACTGCCAAACAGCTTTTGACAATGAAAACTGAGCAGATCAAGGACAAAGAAATGTGAACAAGGGCTAGCTGGGAAATAAAATGTTACAAATATAGTTAAACTTGAGCATTGCTAATCTTTGAGAGAGAGAGAAAAAAAAAACTGGGCAAACTGTTGTCATGGATGTAGATACACATCAGGCTAGGTATATGGTACAATTGCACTATTTGCACAATCATCATGGAGACACTATATTAAATATGAGAATGTATAGCATAAAATTTTTTAACAAAGCTCAAGAATTTCATAACTAATGTTCTAGCAGGAATGATGTTTTTAGAAATAGTCCTGTCCTTTAATAAAAATGAACATCTGTTTTACAAAATTTTCCAAAATTGTATAAATTTCATTTTATAATTTATATGAGTTTAAAGTGAAATTTAGTACATATTAAGCTAAAAAAAGAAAAAACTGTCTAGAAGTCTAGTTTACATGCAGTACCACTTTCAGTCAATGAAACCAAACAGAATTGAATTTGATATGTTTGATATGTTATTTAAAATGTAAAAATGAAGTGGAAAAAGAGTTCACTGAATCAAGGAGTACATTAATTAAAACATACTAATTGAGATTTCAGTACATTTGTTTATTTATGCTGTTGTAGAATTCTGTATTGACATAAAATCTATATCTTATTTATACTATAAATTCTTGTTTTAATTACTTTTAAATTAATCATTTTATTTATAGTTTTATGACTAGTTTTTATATTTTGTATGTAATGTATATTTGAATCAAGTGCATTGTGTATAACATGTTATGCAATTTTTTAGTAGGTTTATAAAGTATGACTCTTATTAAAGTATAAAAAGTATGGAAATTTTCTTGTCCTATTTTTTTTAGTTTGAAGCATCAAAAATATTTAAAATATGTTTTAACTTTGATTTCAAGAATTTTTTAAATTTTATACAAGTATTTTCTTGTACAAATATTCAACAGACTGTTTTGTGTAAGAGGAAAAATTGTACACTACAAAAAACTTTGAAGTTTGTCTGTCTCTTTGTGTACTTTGACAAAGAAGATTTAACATATACTTGAAAAAAACATTGCTGCTTCTTATTTCTATTTGTGTTTTATTACATTGTGTAATTTTCTCTTCATCCTTTGTATAAAGTATTTTTACTTACTTTGTTTAGTCATGTGTATCTCAATTCATTTGAATTAAACAAAAGCTCGTGAGTTTGTAACTGAAATTTTAAATTTCTAATTGTTAAGGTACCGAGCTGGTGCATTCTCCATTATATCTCTCAAGGGAATGAGATCTCTAGAGAAGATATACGTGCAAATGTTTTTGATCATGACCGCATTAGAGTTATTTAAAACTCTTATGAACATAAATGTTTCAATGGTAGTATAGCAATATAACAAAAATAAATTTTTTTAAATAAACTGTAAAATAAAAAAAATCATAAATCTTTAGCTAGGTAAATAGTTAAATTATTCTGTATTTAAATATCTAAAATTTATAAATATGTATACAATCTATATTTAGAAAGTTTAGACTTGTATATAGGTGCAATATTAAAGGATATAAACAACACATTTTAAATGTGGAAATACATTAGATTGAATATATACATCAATTGAATATATATATATATTGAATTTATATATATATATATAGAATATATATATATATATATATATATAGAATATATATATATATATATATATATATATACACACATACATACTAGAAAATGCACCCAGTATTATTGCCCAGTAGTTAAAGTAAGGATAAATTACATACAGCTCAAATTGCTGCTAAAGAATAAAATTAAAATAACTTTATTGCATAAAAAGTAGCACCATAAACCAAAATTAATAGTATCAGATACTATTAATTTTGGTTTATATGCTATTTTAATTTTTAGGCCAAATTAAATTTTAAAATGATCTACCCTCAAATAAAAATTTATCCTTTTCCCCGTACGAACACAATTTAAAATGTCTCTGATCAAGTGCCAAACGGAATCCTGCCTCAAATTCCAAATTGTATGCTCTCTACAAAAGAAAAAAAATAAACAAATAAAATAAATAAGAAAAATGAAGAGAGAAGGCATGGCTTAAACCTTGCTAGACGGACATGTGCTGTAAAATCCATTCTTAAAAGGTTAAACAATGTAACATGTGGACCTCTGCAGAAAATGCATTCGCTGCTTTGCGATTTGAGAAAGATGCATTTGTTGCTTTTTGATTACTTAAAAAATTGCCAAAATTAAAATTGCTTATGAAATCAAAAAATTTTTTTTATTAGAGTTTGAAAGATTTAAAATCGTCAGATTTTTATATTATTTTTTATAAAATTGGAGAGGTGTAAAATGCGTAAATTTATTAAAATCGGTTTATTTTATGTATGGACTCTGTTCAAGTTTGTTTGAAAAAAAGTTTTTTTTTTTATCTTTCTGATGGTGTGAGAAGTATTTTTGTACCAAGTTTCATAATTGTATGATGCTTAGATTTTGCACTTCAGACTGCACACACAGACATCTTCCTTTATTATGAAATATATGTATGTATGTATATATATGTGTATGTATATATATGTGTATGTATATATATATGTGTGTATATATATATATATATATATATATATATATATATATATATATATATATATATATATAATGAATGTAGGATTGGACAGACACTTCAGTAAAATTTTAAATACAGAAACAATTGTATCAAAAGGGACAAAAAAGGTATCATGGGCCATATAAAATTTATTCAAGGGTTGTCATTTGTTAATCTGATTTAATGTATTAATTTACAAACTTTATTTTAATTTGTAGCTTACTTTTGAATTCAAATTTTATGAGCAAATAATTCATTTAACTGATTTGAAACCCGTTAGTAAATTTATGTTTTAAGTGCTAAACTGTTTTTATTTGGATTTGTAATCTTTACTGTAAGTATTTAAAAATATTTACAGTAAAGACTACATATTTAGTAAAATGTCTAATAATTTCTTCATTTAGGATGTACAGAAAGTTACAGAAATGCCAGAGTGCTTTCGTACATCACAACATCCATCATCAGTGGTAATGTAAATGAAACATGAAAAACATGAACTCTTATATACAGCTTTAAACTGTGAAACAAGATGTGCATACGGATGGTCAGATTTTCAGATATCAATTAAAATCCTTAAATTAAGGAATAAATATATAAATAATAATAATTCAGATAGATCCAAGCCAACCAATTAAATATATTATTAAAAGCAAAGCAAAGGTGAACTAGACGTCCAGAAATTCATACAAGGGATTCATACAGAAATTCAAATAACATATAGATTGTTGAAAATGAAATATCATGTGGAACTGAGGGTTTGAATGGGATTGAAGTTACAAATAGAGTTGCGATAAATATAAATAATTGTTTTAAATATAAGTGCTTTAAAAAGCAAAATGCTATGGTGGTTATTGCAATTAATGAATAGTAAAGTTTTATTAAAAATAAAGGTAAATTTGATAAAAGTTTTCTGTTTATTAATTGTAATAATCTTTATAGCATTTTACTTTTTGAATTGCTGTATATTTATCGCCATTCTATTTGTAACTGCGACCCTGTTCACACCCTAAACTTCACATGGCATCTCATTCTCGACTATCTGCATGTTAAACCCTTGTATAAATTTTTGGATGTCTAGTTCACCCTTGTTTTAATGACACATTTAATTGGTTGGCTTGAATTTACCTGAATTGCTGTTATTTATGCGTTTATTTTGTAATTTAGTAATTTTAATTTGTACTGGATAATCAGACCATCCATATGCAAGTTTTGTTTCGCAGTTTCAAGCTGTATATAAGGGCTAATTTCTTTCATGTTTCATTTACATTGCCACTGATGTTGGACATCTCGATGTCCGAAAGCTGTCTGGTATTTTTGTAACTTTGTGTACATCCTAAATAAGTGGTGAAATTATTAAAGACCCTTTACTAAATATGTAATCTTTAATGTAAATATTTTAAAATATTTTTTTACTTGTCTCCATACTTAATTGTTGAATATTGTTTTATTTTAATATAATATTCATTCAATTTTAGACAGAAAATGCTGAAGAGGCTGAAGCTACATTTACTGCTGAAACTGACAACAAGATACTATTATTAAATGTAGAATACAAATTGGGCTCAGTATCTTATGTGACATTATTGTCATCTGATGAAAAAGATGATATTGGAAAAGGACTTGTTGCAAACGGTTTAGCGTTAGTAGACCAAAAAAGGGAAAAGAAGTTTCAAAAACTAATAACTGAATACTTATCTGCTCAGGATGCTGCAAAGAAGAACAGAGTAAGATTTTGATATTTATTTTTCTTCACATTATTTCATCATGACCACTTACTTCTTCAAATGTGAATTAATCACAAAAATGGTGACAAAAAACCAATTTTGATTAATAATTTGACTACCAGTGCAAACATTTCTTTATAAATATTAATTGATTGTAAAGCCTTTTAAGAACTCAATTTAAAAAATGCTTAAAAGTAAAAACTGCACACTGTAAAAGTATAAATTCTAAATCCCATAAGTCTGGCTAACACTTTAGAAATTAGACAGTCTGAAATTCTTAGCTAGGGCTCGTCTTAAGTGGTATCTCACCACAATTTGCAGTTCAATATTGCCTTTATGTGAATGAATTAAAAGAATATATAGCAAAAGTGCAATACAAGATAAATCCCCCTCCAGAAAAAAAAAAAATTGAAATATCAAATGAAAATCTCATCACTTATGTTGATTTTGATCTTCCAAAAATGCTGCAGCCATGCCGGTTAGTTTCAAATCTTGGTTACCATAAAGCACTTCACTTACAAGGTTTGTGTGTTATGTTTATGCAAGTGTCCTATGTTGATATTACTTCATGCTGGTCATTTTGCAAAGGACTTAAATCAAGTAACAAACCTGATTGGTGTTTTTTGACTCAAATCATCGTGGTATGCTCAAGGTGGTATATGGAGCAAGTTCTAACAACATCATTTGACATACAAGAGCATGTGCAAATTCCATAGGTGCTATCTAGTAGATTTATCGTGTTACTCATAGAATCTTACGGAGATTGTCGGTTTTCACACATGTAATGCCAAAACGAGTGATCCTCCGACGTAATATAAAATTATCGGTTTTTCAAAATTAGAAAAATGACATTAGTAAAAGAATATTTGGTCTGTATAAATATCAGATATTTCTCCAAAGCAGTACAATTCCTTTGATGCCATAGAAATATTGTTTGAAAAACACAAAGGACCGCATAAAAAATAATGAAGTTTGAATTAATAAACAGATCAATTGAAAAAATTGTCCTTTTGCTAGACTTTCATTAATATTTGAATTTAATTGTCTGCTATCCAGAGCAGGGGTTTGCAGCTTTTTACCATTAACCAGCTCTTTCATACTCCAGGAGCACCAGACAAAAGAATTAGTGTAGTAGATATGTATTTTTACACTTATGGAAGTACTGTTGCTTACAGGCACTAGGATATAGACCTCTGATCTACAGGAACATTAGTAACTTTGTCACTCTTTATATTAAATAAGTCATAGAACATGTTTAAAAGAATTTTATGAAAATTAGCTAGCATATGGTGAATTCATTTTAAATCCTTTTTTTAATTTGGAAATTGCTATTCAAATTTGTATAATTGCTGTTCAAATTTGCATAATTACTAATTGATTTTGATTAGCAGTTTTGCTAATCGTTTTTGAATCCTTATGGAGAGCCAGCCCTGTTCTTAGCACAGGTTTAGTTTTTAGATAAATTCCATGTGTACTTGAGAAGAGAGAGAGCCTGTTTGGATTAAATCTAGAACCATTTAAAGCTTCATAAAATTCCATTTTTTAAAAACAGACTTATTACAAAATTTCAAATTAAAGGAAATGCACTTTTTACAAATTCTGTTTCTGAAAATGGACTTTTTACAAAATTTGCATTAAACTACCTAACATTGAAGTCTGTACAAAATGTGAGTAATAAAATGTTTAATCAAAATGTTATTTTCAGTACTTACTAATTTCCACTACAAGTGTTTTTTGTCGAGCTCACCTTCAGTGAAATTAATGAGAGCAAGAAATAAATTATAAAATATAATCAACCACATGTGTCAACATTTTCCCAATGATAGTTATATGGAAATAAAGTTTTTGTTCAAAAGTTTTTAATAGTATTCTTTTAATGCATATTTTACATTTTTAATATAAAGTAAAAAATAGTTGTGGCTAATGAAAAAGCTATTTTGTTTATTACTTTCCCTTAGTTTTTGAAAATTTATTGCTTTATTTTTTTTGTTTTTCCAATAGATTTGTTTTTCTTAAAATTATATTTTTTTTTTCTTCCAAAAATATGACCCTGGGAAGGAAACTTTGACCTTGTTTCTCAATACAAAAAATTATATTGTAAATGTAGCACAATTATATTTGAGATGCCAATTATGCAATAGATTGATTTTCAATAAAGCCATATATAACAACATATTGTAAATGTGATTTACATAAAATATACAGGCCTCCCAGATGCTTTACTTTTCCTACTTTTTTGAAAAAGTCCTACTTTGTCCTACCTTTTGCCTGACCTACTTTTTAAAATTTCACTTCTATGGTAAGTCAGTCATAAATAGTTTTGTGTAATTGTTTTTTCCTCAGATACATATATTTTTAACAGACTTCTGAAAAGGTTCCTAATTCATCCTCTTAAGTGTTATAATTATGTATATTCTTAATCTCTGGAATGCGAGAACTAATTTTCAGCCAAGTAGTGTTAAATTATTCATTATCTAAAGAATTTGACTTTTCATTTATTTATTTTTTTTTTCCCTTAATTGAATGTGTTTGTAGATGTTGTTCAGTGTTGTACAGTCAACATTGTCAATTTCTTTACTAATATTTTGCTAATTGAGTGTATGCAGACCAGTTAAATTTTTCAAAAACACCTTTTCACACATAAGTATAAACACATTTCAATTTGCTGCTGCTAAAGTTTGTAACTGCTCAAGTAAAGTTTGTTTTGCTCTGAAGCATTTCATACTGTTCCATATGTGAGTTTTATGTCTACTCTGAAGCATTTCTTGCTGCTTCAAAAGGGAGTTTTGCCTATTTTAAAGATTGATACAAAGAGAAATTAGATGGGCAACATACTTGAATACCAATAAATGTGATAAAGAGTTATGGCCATGTGCAGTGTATATTAAGATTGTTTTTTTTTTCATTTAGCATTTTATTTTTTTTTTGTCAAATTTAGCATAAATCACTATATGGTTATTTTTTTAATTATTTTCATATAAACCATGCAATTGCACAATTTAGTTTATGTTCTCATGAATCACTAAGAGACCATTAGTATTTTTTTCCATTCGTAGTATATTATTAAATATTTTAGGAAAATATCTCCTTTTTCAATTACAAAAAAAGGAAATTTTGAAAAAATATCAGTATTTAAATAACTGTATATTTTGTGCAAAATAATTTGGGAATTGCACTTGCATAAGAGAGAGAGGGGGGGGGGGGGTTAACATTGATAACATGATTCGCGCTCTACCAACAAGATAATCAATAGTTGTCTATTTTTATATCTGGTGTATAAGTTGATCCCTAAACATTTGACTATTTTCGTGTGTTCAAAAACATTGACTTATACACTGGAAAATATGGTATTTATTTTTTAAATTTATAATGTAGATAATTTTAACCTGTTCTTTTAAATTTGCAATTTTGGCAGTCAAAGTTAAAAAGAACTGGAAAATGGGAAAAACTTTCAAATTTTGAATGAGTGAATTTTCAAGGTTATACTGCATATACATTTGACAGAAAAGAAGTATTTTGTTATTTATCTTTTCAGGAAATTAGCTATTTCCATTGAAGACATAAAAAAATAATTTGCATTTTTTCCATTTTCTGGGTTCTGGATAATTGGCCTATTACTGTATAAGGCCATAAATTGAAACCTGCTCATAATTAGAAAAAAACATTATAGGGAAAAGCTGTATAAAGAGCAGCTGTATAGCAAGGTATGGGTGCATTGTATTGGCTAAAAAAGTAGCTTACTTTTATGTTCTGCTTTAGTAAGATTACTATTTTAATTATTTTCATACAAACGGTACTGTTTCGCAATTTATGTTAGCAGAAAGTGAGAGTCCAATAGTATCTTTTTCCATCCATCTCCATCTGCTATATGTTGCATATTATATTGACTAAACTAGCTTTTCATATTCTGATTAAATTTTTAATTATTTTTGCACAAATAGTGTGATTGTGCAATTCAATTTATGCTCTTACGATTTGTCAAGAGTTCACTACTATCTTAAATGTTGCATATTATATTGACTAACTTATTTTCACATTCTTGTTAATTATGAAAGTTAATTTTTTTTTATTATTTTTGCATAAACAATAATCATTTTGATAAATGGGTATAAACCAGGGTGCAAAATAAGGAAATATTTTTAGTAGCAAATTGCTAATCAAAATTTCATTTGTGTAGCAGTTTCAACATTTTGACTAGCAGTTCACAACTGGCACAGAGTTTTCAACTGGTTTGTAAATAAAGCGAAATATGCAAGCTCGGGAAGGATAAAGTATAAAATTCTAATTCTTTTTAAATCTTACCAATGATTTTCATATAGATCTTTTCAAGTGTTTTATGATATTTATTTTCCAAAACATAAAAAAAAATCATTTACCATGAAGTATTCAAGTACTTTTGAGGGAAATTTAAAATTCATTTTCTCCCATAATACTTTAATTATTCAAGATTTTTTCAGCTTTAATTTTTGGCATAATTATAGATTATTTCTAAATATACCTGTTTCTCTCATAAGTTTTGAAGTTTTCTCATCTTGATCTTTTTATTTTTTACTTTTCCAAGCTGATAAAGCATTTACTATTATGTATTCATTTATTTTTTCGAAGGACGGACAGTAATTTTCTTTAATTTAGGGGGGTTTATCAATGATTTTCGGAAATTTTTAATTAATTTATATTCTTGTTTTTATCTTTTAATCATTTGCTCTAACTTTTCAATCATTGCAATCACGATATGTTATTCATTCTTTTTTCTCATTATATTATCAGACATTATAAACTTAGCAACTATTTTATTTTAAAATTTCCCCAATATGTTTATTTCATAACAAGTAAATGTCTTATCCTTTTGAAGAAATTTGAAATTTTTTTTTATATATTTCAACATTTCTGAATTTTAAAAATGTCATTTTGTAATGCTATAAACATGCTGTTCTATTGCAATACTCGAATTTTATGATTAACAGGGGGAGGGGCTTGAACTCTTAGCCACAGGTAAGTTGAAAATGGAACCAATTTAACTTTGATAATAATTGTTAACAGTTAGCACTTCTGAAACACAACTAAGCTGTTAACATTTTAGAAATTCATACATATTTATTTTTTACATTGTCGACTATAGAATAATAACTTAAAACAGGGTATAATAATCTATAAAAGGAAATCTGGAATTTCTTTTAAGTGAGATTTTAAAAAATGAAAAATTCTCGCGATCTTCCATATGGTTGTTTCTGGACCATACATAAGTAGATTAAAATAGAACAATAATACACAACATTGAAATATTGGCAATTCAATTCAGAAAGGCATTCTCCCACTCCCAAGGCCCTTAATTCACAACCGGCACCTAGATTTAAGTTTGCTCGTGCTGGTCCTGGGTATTCCCGAAACTCTTTCATATAGACTAATTATTTTAATTTATCATAATGAAAAATGTTATAATGAATATTTAGTCAATAAATAAATTCACAAGCTGAAAATAGCAGTCCTGAATTTCATGCACCATTTTTATTTTAGTAAGTGATTTTTATTCCGTTTGCACATCCGCTTTAGGGAACCCTTCTAATTTTGCTACAAGAATTTTGCTGTTCAACTTCCATTTTACATGATTCAAGTACAAAATAAGTTGACAGTTCAATTTATTGATTCAAACTTCTTACATTGTGTACAGGGGCCTAAAATAAAGCACTGCAAAGACACTGGGGTATGTTTCAAAACATATCGGTGATTAGAGAAGATAAGAATGTGGATTACACCCTTTTTCGGCTGTAAATGCAATAAATTACGATCGCCTACTGAGGAGCCATAGTAGTATTGTAGAGATTGTTGACAATTTTTTCTTACTTCACAGCAGGGATTGTTTAGGGAGAAGAGTCATTCTAGGCTATCACAGAGTTTGTCCGGTAGTCAGCATTTCATTTCGTTAATTGCTATGTGGAGACTGGCGAGTAAGGAGTGATGCACATTTGCGGAAAGGGATATTTTACAAAAAATAGTAATGAAACAATGATATATTCAAATAAAAAAGCAACCATTTTAGCAGGATTATATTAAAATTTGATATATTCACATTTATAAATACATTGCTATATTTTTTTTTTATTAAAGATCAATATATTTGATAGAATTCTGAATGTAAAGTGTTTTTATGTACTACTAAAATTTTTGTATATCGATATATCTTTCTATATTAAAAAAAAGGAGCTGCCATTACCGCTGTTTGACAAATTTTGCATTTCTGAAGTTTCTCCTTTACATAGCACAAAATCTATAGCATATAAAAATATGAAATTTGGTGCCATAGCAAATTATTGCATATCTATTATACTGGATAATAGCTGAAATGTCTCTAAGGCAAAAGTAGCTATTTTTCATTAACCCTTTCGGGACGGTTGACGCGACAGTGCGTCAGCTACGAATTTACATTCAAGGACGACTGTCACGTATTCGCGTCGAGGAAAAACTTACCCTAAAGGACGAGGATCACGTCAGCGCCTTTTCATATGGAATGTTTTCATTTGAATTTATTTGTCTACTAGATGGCGTTAAATGTCCATGGGAATAGCTCCAATGTATTTTGCAGATGCTTGACCTTGGCATACGGAGGATGCAATGAATTATTTCTCCATTTGGAGCGGTAAAACATGATTTTGTAATATAAGCAAACAGAGCACTTCTTGCAGCATCAACAATTTTATAATTCAGTTCTGGGTCTCGTTTTGATTTTAGCTTAATGATTTTTTGTAAATTATAGGAATATGTGAGAGTATTTTTTTGGGGGGAGGGGGGGGTAGAGGAATATGCGGCAGTGAAATGATTAGGTTATTTCAGATGAAGAATGGCTGGGTTGAGACATTTCTTTCTGTGGAAGAATATACTCGTATGGTAAACGAACCAGACAGTATTCATTACTGTCTGGTTACATGGACTACAAAAGGCAAAAGAAAGTGCATAGACAGTTATTATGAATGTAAAGATTGCAATGTTGGTCTGTGCATGGATTCTTGCTTTGAAATATACCATACGTAAAAGGTGTATTAATTAATGAAAATAGCTACGCTATTTTCTTGTATATATATATATGTACATATAATTTCTATTAGCTATATAAATATTTCATTACAATCATTTCAATATTTTTTCTGATTAACTGATAACTATTTTAATCAAGGTAATTAATCATTTGTAATACACTAAAATTTTTAATATTTTGATAAAAGAAAATTTGTATGAAATATATACATCAAATAGAAAATAAGTATTTCCTTTATTCCTGAAAAAAGTAAAATACTGTGTTGAACGGGTGATTTTTAGTGAATTTTTTTCAAGACTTAGGCTTAGCGCAAAAAAATTAACCGTCGTCTGGGAACAGTTCGGAAACAAAGCGCTCAGTCTTTTGGGCCACGGCAGTTTCGGAATGCCACTGTCCCGAAAGGGTTAATTTGGACATGCTGACATATGAATTTTAAAATCACAGTTTAGCTCTTATTTTTAAGATGCAAAGGGTGATAGCTGACTAACTGCAGTGCTGTTAGTAATGAGTACAAAAAACTGATTCATCAGGCCATTGCTGCCCTCTTAAAAAGGTACCAGGAGAATTGAAATGCAGTATTGCTAGCAGACTATTGTTGGACCTTTATGAGATATGGTTTATCAACTCATTTCAAGTGACAAACAAATCAGTGTGGGTTATAATAGAATATGTATTAGGCTTGGGCAATGTGGCAATTTCAACATTGTGATACATCGGCAGTCTAACATCGTGGTATCGCGATACATGATGATATCTGATCATGTGAACAATGCACGTGACTAAAATCCTGAATGGTACGGCGATGCAGGGGAATAAAAAAACTGAATTGCACAAACAATTTATACGAGAAATAATTTGGTTTAGTAAAATATTTGCTTATTTTTACTCATACTATAAAAATAAAAGATATATTGCTCTGATATGGGATATTTAGAAGATGAAAATAGATGTTAACTGATTCTTTTGGACTTGCAGTAATGCACGAAACTGAATTGTTAAATTTGATCATTTCAAATCCAGTAATATACAAATTTATAGGGTAATAACCTACGTATTTCAGCAGTTCCCGCATATTGATCGCCATATTTCATAACAAAATATGGCAATTCCATAAATTCACACAGTTTATGGAAATAAGTTTTTAATATTTTTAAGGGCCTTAAGAACCTGTTTCTTAACTAAAAAAAATAAAGAGAAATAGAAACTGAAAGAAAAAAACCTATTATTAACTAAAAAATCAATATAAAACTTACCGGAAAAAAAAATCAATGTAAAACTTAAATCTCCAAAAAAAATCTAGATACAACAAGCTATTTCTCATGTAGCCGCCATAATTTTACATTTCCTGTCCATCTATGCATTCATAAACTATCCCATTCTCTGCCCCACACCCTCACTCCGTTTCCTATAAACAACCATTAAAGTTAACTAATGTCATTTCTACATGAAAGAGCAATCTTCCTGCCACATCTATTAAAAACATTCCAGTTGATAATTAACACCCCTTCGCAATCAAAATAAAAGTAAAACATAAAAGAGCTTGGAATGCAGACTATTAAATGTTGAATGTCTCTAGTTTCTTGAAATGTGATCATGCAAGAAAGTTTCTTGCGTGATCAAGATGAACATTATTGTTGCCGTTTTTGTTGGTTTAAGAATATATTATAAAAACAGAACATTAAGTTATTCTTACACTAAAACATAGTGAATGCAATAAAATCGGGAGATGATTCGCACTTCATTATTGCAAAATTTCAAGAAGAGATAATCCACATATTATGTTATCTGTATCCCGAGAAAATATCAATGTGAAAATGAAAAAGCGAAGTATCTTATAAGATTCTAATGATTATTTATAAGATTCTTTGGTTCCACGGCATCGAAAAGCAAAATCACTGCTGTTGTACCGGGAAATCTCAATATACTGGTGGTGACAACACTGGGAATGTGCACATGTGTGTCATGAAAAATCATGCAGAATCATTATAAAATTCTACTGTGGCAATTTTCACCGGGAATACTTTAAAAAAATCCCAAAACTAAAATTATTGGCCTGAAGATCGGCTCTAGTGATTTCTGTAATATTGGAATATTACGATATACTGGCGCTGAGGATACCAGAAATTTGCTCATGCAAGAAAATCCCAAAACTGGAATCATCACTCCTAAGATCAGCACTTAGCACTGGCTCTGAACATCGGGAAATTGCGATGCATCACCGAGTTGTAAATTACGAAACTGATATGTCGACGTCATACCGGTTTTTCATGATGTATTGGTACATCACTCAAGCCTAATATGTATATGCAAATGTATAAATCTTGTTTTGCAGATATTTAAAAACTAGAGATAATCTAGTGTTCTAATGACTATTTTCATATTTAGCAGACTAAATAACATAGAATACTGCATCTGGTTGAGTTTCTTGAATTTTTTGCTTTCGGGTCGGTTTGCAGGTCAGGTTCCCTTTACTTTTCAAGTTGCTGTTTTAGTTGCGAGTCTACCTGAAAAAAAAAAATTTTTTTTAGGACTATCTAATCGTATTTTTTTTAATGAGTAACTGGATAAATGCTTTAAAAACTGTAAACAGTAGTAAATTATGCATATGCATTAGCAATATAAAACTACTGAATAGAATTTTGAAATTCAATTCCATTATAGTTCATGTGTCATTTATTTGGGTCACACATTGCAGATCAGGTCAGGTTGTGAGTACAAGTCAGGTTCTGGTAAAAAAATGTTTTTCTTGCACGTACAGGTTTGACTCTCAAGACTCTACATATAGGTAACTTGTTTTAATCTTGAAATCACATGGAAAGCCGAAATTTTTTGTGCAATGTTGATTTGTAAATACATAGTTAAAATTACTATCTGAGCTTGACTAAATGTATATGCCTATAATCCTCTATCAAAATATTTATATGTATTTTTTAATTTCAACCTTTGTAGCATTGCTGTTTGCTTTTCATAAGTATATAAATTTTTTATACATAATATATTTCAGTATACAATTTTTGAAAAATTTAGATGTGCTTTTCAAAACTACAACATACCCTTTTGAAATTAATGTACCCTATTTATGGCTATGGTAGTCAGATTCCATATTATAATGAATCTGAAAGGATCGTAAACCAAAAACTTATTTTTAAGTCATTAAATAGTAATTGTATTACTTAACTTTTATATTTTAGAAATATCCAAAATCATTTATGAAATTAGTATATAATGTGAAAGATAATACTTTAATGTTACAGATTAAAATTTCATAAGAAATTTTGGTGTTGTATTGTTGAAGACTTTTATTACATTCAGTTGGGTAGTGGAAAAACTTGTCTGCTGCAATATACAAAACAATTCCCTGCTGTATCTGTGTGCCAGGTCTTCACTGATGCTGAAAGTATTTGATTAGTAGCCTAACTTAGTAGCAAAAGTTTTATTCTGGCTTTGAAGGATTTCTTATTTAACTTGTGTCTATAGCTTCATGCGCCAATGAACTATTCTTTCAAAGCATCTTAAAATATAGTCCTTTTCATTATGTTTCTGTTTGTCATATATCTCAATTCGCTGTGCACATTTTTAAGAAAATTTTCTTTAGCTTTCAAATAAAGTTATATTTCTTTGTAGGCAAGTTTGTTGTACTAGAGCAGTCTATACTCTGTAAAAGTATTTAAAAGCTGTGTTTTACTAATTTTAATATTTGTATTTAATTTTCTTTTAGCTTAATCTTTGGCAATATGGGGATGTCACAGAAGATGATGCCAAAGAATTTGGATAATGTTATAAAATGTAGCCTGTTTGAAATAACCACCCAGAAAAATAGGATCCAAACTCTTAACTGTGATGGCTGTGCCTAAATAATTTAGAATTTGTCATAAATGATGTAAGAAATTTTTATAAATGTGGTTCATTCTTTTAAATAAAATGTACAAAAATTTATTGGTTATATAACCATCATATATATTTGGACCAATCTTTCTGGGAGGGGTTAGAAAAGCACTGTTATGAAATACCTGGCTTGACCAGAAGAATTGAATGTGTAAAAAGATTTCATTAAGTTTTACAATAAAAGCTTAAAGATTTGGATTTGTGTTTTGTATTTTCTTTGCTTATATATTTACTATCAAGTTTAGTAGTAAAGTAACTATATTACACTAGCAGCATACCCTTTCTTCGTACAGAGTATATAATATAAAATAACTTAAAATTCACAATCATGTGCAAATTCCTATATACTAAATGATATTTTTAATCAAAATATTCCATTAAAATATTTAATACAATGCTTCTAAAAAGAAGTTAAGAATCTCTTCCTGTTATACAAAATTATTTTTACAGACAGATCTGAAGAATAAAACATCCTGGCACCTTTTGTAAGCAAATTTACAAAAAAAAAAGGAATTTAATCAATATATGCAAAATGAAAGCATTAAAATTGTACGTGACCAGTACTACTTATATATGCGAATATTAGAAGATATAACCTGTATTAGTACATTACATGTATAAATTGAAAATATCAATAAACCCGTAATTGACTCAAATATATACCAGAATGAAAGTACTAAAATTATATGGGAATATATATATATATATATATATCCCCGTACTAATATTGTCACAGATTAGAAAATATGCCAGTGTGTTAGTAGAAGACTACCCATATTACAATATGAGTCTCAAAAATCTTTGCCAACATAAAGCAGATGACGCAATAAATTCAAAATATCGATAATCCCCATAATCTTTATACTAGGTCATAATTGATTCCAATATATATCAAAATATATGCCAATATACATGTACTATTTATATTCTTGTAGATTAAAAGATATACCCTTGCATTTGTAGAAGATTACTCGTACAACGTACAATATATGAGTTTAAACAATTTTTGTCATAATAAAACAATGGCATAATAACTTGAAAATATCAATAATCCCCGAAAATATCAATAATGTTTAAACCTGAATACCATAATTGATATTATCCAGTCAAAAATGCAGTATCAATGAAATTTATTTTATATACATATCTTTATTATTCAAATCTGAAAAGATTTAATAAAAATCGTATGCCGCAAAACGCATTGGATTCACATCCATTGCTAAATGACATGATATCATTTGCTTCAAATAAATTGATGGAAATCATATCTGAATAATGTGATCTCCATGGAAGATTTGGCAACAGTTTTGTCAATTTAGCGATAATTTAAAAAATCGCCAAGTGGGACTGTAGATTGTCCCATTTTGTGACAAATTGATGAAACACTATCCCAATACTACCCCTAACGAAACACAATTTCATTTATTAAGTGCAATTTTACCAATTTCATGATATTTTTATGGATTTGGAAACATTTTTATCAATTTGGTAATATTTTAAAAATTCGCTAAATGTGTTACTACGTAGGATGTATGGACTGACTGACAAATGCTACCGAAACATCATTTCAGTACGCTCTTCTAAAAAAACAAATGTAATTTCATTGATTTGTGTAGTTTTTATCAATTTGGCGACATTTCCGTCAATTTGGTAAAGTTTAAGAAAAGTTCCCAAGTTAGCAATATTTCACCAAATTTGCAGATCAGAAGAATAAAACATCTTTATCCCATTTGTATATATTAAATGAAAACATTAAAATTGTACTAGAAGATATACCCGTTCTACTCTTTCTGTTTCAACAATCTGATAAATGAATTTATTGGGTAAACTCAATATATGAGTTTATTAGCTAAACACAATATAATAGCTTAAAAACTTTTTGCCAAAATAAATAAAAGTGATGTACACAGTCCACAATTATTATAATTACAAAAAAATCAAACCATTTTTTTTCTAAAATATATTTTTATATCCATTTATTTTTCAAATCGAAAAAATAATTAAAATTAACAGACATTTAATTTAATTGTGTTTCAGAGTAACATGATATAAAATAGAAGCTTCCTCGTAACGTGTGGAATTAAATAACCATTTTGATTTCTTTATACTTTTCATTGTTGAATAAAGGCTCGTGAAAAATAAGCCATGGAGATAGATTTTCCCATTTAAATTCATGTTTACAGAAAGTGACAAATTAGCTCAGAATCTCCCACCAAATTTTGAGATAAAGTTTCAATTCATGTTTAAACGATTTTCAACCTTTTCATTTGGATAAATCACGGAGTTAAATAGTAGAACTCCTAGGAAAAAGTTTCGTTTTTCATTAATATCTCGGCAACCCCTGGTCTTAGAAACTCCAAACTTTGACTAAATTTATAGGGGGCTATTTCAAGGCTATCCACAAAATTTCATTAAATTAGATTCAGCTGTTCTCCCGTGTTGATAAGATAAACAAAAATTTTGTTTTTTACTAATATCTCGAGAATCATTGGTCATAGAAACACCAAACATTGACTAAATTTTAAGTGGGGCTATTTCCAGGCTATCCACAAAATTTCATCAAATTCGGTTCAGCTATTCACCCGTGATGATGGGACAAACAGACAGACAGATTTTCAATTTTATTTATATAGATTAAGTAAAAATATGTATATACCAATGAAATCTTTAAAACTGAATTCTTCTAGATGCATGAAACATCAATTCAGCTTAGATATCACTTATAATGGAATTATAGATTAGCCCAGAGAATTTGTATTTGTGCCACAAGTTTTGAAAATGTGAAATGTTTTGTCAGGACTACATAAAACTATAGAAGAGATTTTTGATGCATAACTATAAAGTTATGTACATATCCATAATTTTGTAATGAACAACACTAAACATTTTATGAATATGGTGGTATTGGGAGGCTATTTAAAATTGAATCATAGTTGGCCAAACATGTCTCTGACATTGTGTGTTAACATTAGTTAACATTATTGTGATTGGATCATTAGAATGCCACATATTGAATATATACAATTTTATTTAATATTTTGTAATGTATAAAAATATGTTTAGTTAGTTCAATTTAAATATAAGATCAACTCAAAGATCATGCAAATTCTTGGATGGTTGCAAATGTCCCAATCAGATTTTAGATTGGAAGACCTTCAGTTGTTCAAAATGAAATTTGAATTATTTATCCTATCTTTTTAAAGATATGTACCAAAATATAAAAGTGAAATATACAGTCAATATTTGAGTTTGATTCTGTATATTTTACATATTAATGCCCATTCAATTTTAGACACATGAGTCGTTACCAAGATAATTTTATATCAGCAATTCGAAAATGAAGTTATCTGTATTTCAAAGGAAATGCTTCATGCTCAAATTATGCATTTACATTGTGAACAAGCCTATATTTTATGCGATTTGCATCAAATTACATATACTGTAATAATTTGTTGAAATGAAGTTAGAATTTTGTCACAGCTACATTTTTAACATTTTTCAAAAAGTAAAATTATATATGCAGATGACAAAATGCGAGGAAATTCATGACTACAGTAATGCATCATTTACTCACCTGTTTAATATATTAGTCACTTAATTGTACTTTGTAATTAATATATTAGTCACTTAATTATACTTTAATTAATATATTAGTCATTTGTAGGAATTATTCTGTTTTATGTCCAACTAAATTAATTTTTTTCCCAAATCATATTTTTTTAACTTTGCAGGGCATTAAAATAAATTCAGAATTATACCACATGGTTTTCATGATAAATCACTAATTTATGAAAGATATCTTTTCCTGCATTCTTTTTCATTGGCATGGCAAAACACTCCCTTTGCAAATAACAGCATCTTTAGACTGGTTTTGCACTTATTATGTTATGCACTTGCCAGTATGGAATATGAGTCGTTAACTTAAACAAAAACAGCATGATTGGATCGGTGTCTAAATTTTTCAAGTGGAAAAAATTGCACTAAGTTACTTTGCGGTCAAGTAATTTTCTTTTTGAATTGTATTACTGTAATTATCCTGAAAATTCTGCCTACTAGGTGACATAGCTCTAGAACTTGCATATTTCAACTTGTCACCAGCAATCCGAGTATTTAAATCACATGCTGACATGACTTTATCAGACATCTGTTTTGTTTATTCTTCTATTTGTTGAATTACGCTTTAGGCTATTTGAGCATGCTTGAGCTTTGTACTAGGTTTGTGTGGTAAATGTGTTTTCTATGAATTTTGAAGCAAGACTACAGCCAAGAAGAAAATGGAACTTTTTGATTATATAGTGTGTGCATGCTTCACTTGAATGTTGGAATTTTGTCTGTTTCTTTCTCATATGGTTTTTACCAAGACTTGTCAGATTTTTTCACTTTTTTGTATGTCATAGATAGTATATGAGTCATTCTAGATCAAATTAACACAGTGCCCCAACCCGACCGACACTGATTTTTTTTTTAGATGTGGCTATTTTGTTTGTTGTCCATTCATTCTCTGTGCAAAATTTTATCCCCGATTTTTATTAGTTTTAATTTATAAAAATTTGTAATTTGGAAAATCTGGCAGTATTTTTATGATTCTTAGCATATTCAAACACACATATCTATATTTTGACCTAATCTACTGATTGTGCTGAAATAGTATGTACTTATTTTGTAGTTCAAAGTATGACATTTCTTGTGATATGTCACATGACCCTATAAATGATTGACCACCTGGCTATAATTTGTATCTTATGATGCGCAAATAAGCATGTATGTCTGAAATATATTTGATCAGTTACATTGACTAAATGATGCGTGCATGCCACACTTGAGGGCTGTGATGTCACTTGTTGCATAAATCTAATTTCACAAACAGTGCATGAATCCCAATTTGTATGAAACAAAGCAGTATTTGTGAATGTACAACATTCACCCACCTCTGCACTGGGAGAAATCCAAACACTAGACAAAGGATTAGTCTGAGGAATGAGATTTTGCTGCTTCTATGATGCTGTCCTTTTTGTCTACATAAGCACTGTTTCACAACAAGTGTGTATGTGATAGTTGCTCAAATAGCTTTTAATTGGGGCATGATTGATTCTTTCAACTTCAGCCCATTGAAAACATCAATAAGAAAATCGATAATTAAATCCAATGGGCTCAGCTGTATCTGGGCCAGGCCTGCATACTAATAATGAAATGTTTCAGTTATTTTGATAACATTTTACTATTTTAACTTGCCATCTCATTAACACATATCTTTAGTCCTCTGATTTTTACAATTTGTCTTTTCTCGATAAATTGCAAATAATTTTTTTTTTTTCAGATTTCTATAAAATTTCCTTATTTGTGAATTTTTAGAAAGATATCCCTACAATTGATAAAACTTATAACATGTAAGTGACATAAAATTTTGTTGAGATGCAAAAAGGATCACAATTCCCATGTCTGCAGGAGGCAAATTTGTTTTGCTGAAATCTTACTACATTTACAATATTATCTTGGAGATTTACTTGTTATTTTTCACCTAAATGCAAAAAATATTTCGCAATTCTTGTGTTTTCAGGAAACATTTGTTTTGTTAAAATCTTGTTACTAATTGCCAAACACCAAAAATAGTATTTTTAGATTGAACTGTGAAATTTATTTAAGCTCTGCTTTATCAAAATGCCAAGGATAGTAAAAATGATTGCAATTTCAGTGTTCATGGGTGCTAAATGCGAATCACTAAAATCTTGTTATCAAACATTAAAAATGGCATTTTAGTTGATCCTCGAAATTCGATTTTTATCTTTTGCTTGTGAAATGTGATTTAAGACAAAACTTCTGAATAACTTCTACAAATACTAAACTCTAGCTAAAGCAGACTTCTGCATCTGCAGGAAGCAAATTCATTTTGCTAATGTAGTTGTCATATTTGTGTATACACTTATCCCCCAATTTATACCGCACTTGTTTTACACGTTTTATAAATTAACAGATTTCAAAAAATTGATAAAAATGTATATTCCGCTCCATATACGCCTATACAAAGATTTGATGACATTTTTGAATTTTATTCCTTTGGTAACACTGATAAAAACAACAGGGGATTCCCGGTGTTGTAAAATATATACATTTAGGGGAATCCCCGTATAGGGAAATCCCCGTAATAGGGGAATCCCCGTATGTATTTCACAACAATAAAGCTATCTGGTTCATGCAAGTACATAGTGCAGAAACATTTTAGCAGCACAGCTTATATTATTGTGCGTTTATCTTTTGAACTGGTAAGTTTTCAACATTTATAGTTTTTCTTGCATCTTTATAGTTTGCTTAAATTTGTTAAGGTTCTATAATGTCTAAGGATTTGAAGAAAAATCAAATGAAAAGAAAAGTTATTTCTTTAGAAACTAAAATTCAAATATTAGACCGTCTACGTAATAGAGAAAGAGTAACGGATTTTGCTAAATTTTACTCCATGAATGAAGCCACAATAAGGACAATAAGAAAAAATGAAGACTCCATTAGAAAAAGTGTAGCAGCTGGAACCTGCAGCAGTATGAGCACGACTTCATATGTTAGAGATGTTACAATGGAAAATATGGGAAAAGCCTGATATGGATAGAAGACCAAACTCAAAAGCGAATCCCGATCGATACCAATGCTGTTACAAATAAAGCTTTGAAGATTTATCAATCACTTAAGAATCAGTCGCCGTCGACTTCGTCCGATGAAAAGAAGGTATCTTTTTCCGCAAGCCATGGGTGGTTCGAGAGATTCAAACAAAGACATTCTTTACATAATCTGAGAATGAAAGGTGAAAGTGCATCTGCTGATTCGGATGCGGCACAACAATATCCGGCAAAACTTGCTGAAATCATTGCCGCTAACTCCTACACTTCTGATCAGGTTTTCAATGCTGACGAGTCCGGATTATTCTGGGAAAAAATGCCGGAAAGAACCTTTATAGCCAATGCTCACAAATCAGCTAGTGGTCATAAAGCAGCGAAGTCGTATAACAGTTCTTTTCTGTTGCAATGCTTCTGGCGATTATATGATGAAACCATTGGTGATTAACTAATCAAAATCACCACGATCATTCAAAGGAATAAATATCAAAAACCTTCCCGTCTATTGGATGGCTAATAGAAAAGCATGGGTCACTGCCATAGCTGTCAATGAATGGTTCCATAACTTTCTTCTTTGTTCCAGATGTCAAAAATTATTTAACTAAAAAGGGATTGCCTTTTAAGGCTCTTCTATTAATTGATAATGCACCAGGTCATCCTCCAGATTTATAACACGAAAATGTAAAAGTTGTTTTTTTACCAAAGAATACAACTTCCTTATTACAGCCGTTAGATCAAGGGATAATTTCAACTTTTAAAGCACTGTACATCAAGCAAACTTTCAGGTATATCTTAGAACAAATGGAGAATGATGAATCTGTTACTGTGATGGATGCTTGGAAGAAATTTACAATTTTAGATTGTGTTAAGCATATTGGACTGTCATACACTCAGATCAAATAATCAACGATCAACACCTGCTGGAAAGCAATACGGCCGGATGTTGTTGAAAGGGGAAATGATAAATCACCAATAGAGCATGAATATTCTCAGATCACTGAGTTGGCCCATACTATAGGAGGAGAAGGTTTGAAGATTTAATTCAGGCAGATATTGAAGAAATAATGGCTGATGAAGAATTGAATGAAGATGATTTAATTAACATGATTCGTGAAACAAACAAACATGATGAAGACAATGATTCTGATGAAGAGCAATCTGAACTAGTTGGGTTCACAGCAAGAATCATAAGCGTAGGACTTGATTTGGGGAGAAAATTGGGCAACCATTTTTTACAATATGAGACAAATGTTGATCGAGCTCTCCGATTCCAGCGAGACTTTCGTAAATGTTTAAATCAGTATGAAGAGTTCTATAAAGATTTAGTAAAAAAACCTACGCAATTGTTAATTACCGATTTCGTGACAAAGTCTTGTCAACCCGAGATCTTGCCCAATTCGTCAACCATTGAGCCAGAATCGCATCAAGAAAGCTCAAGTGATGAAAGTGACATCATACCTATCAGAACGAAAATACTGATAGTACATGAAAGTGATGTCAGTGATTAAACTTATAATTAATTTTAAGGGTCTTTTTGTTCTTTGTTCCTAATGTAAAATAAATTAAATATGTTATATTACTACATTCATATGTTTGTTGTTTTATAAACTAAATATAATTTTAAGTTTTCTAAGATGTCTTACTTTTGTTTTACTTAAATAAATGACTGAATCATGCACATTTTGGGGTTATTTTCGTTTTACACGATTTTACTTAGCAAAATCCAAGATTTCAATTTACACGGTTTTGTGCAGAACCTATCTTCCGTGTAAATCGGGGGACAGGTGTATTGTGTAAATAAATGCATTTTTTGTTAATTATAATACCATACAAATGTTTATAAATTAAAATTGTTTCATTAGAGCAAACATTTTTGAATCCACACTCAAGTTTTAAAAATCCCACTCAAAGTTTTTGTTAGGGTGAGAAAATTGCATTTAATTTTTAAAGTTAGTGGCAACCCTGTATATACTATATTGTAGTAAAACAACGTAAAAACCCATAATGAGTAAGAAGTTAGAAAGTAATACTCTTTAGTTACTTTAAAAAACTGAATATATGAAAAGCACAACAGAGTCAAGGATTTTGAACAATGACATTGCAGAGGCTTATCCATTTCGTGAAACATAGTACTTTTCAAACGAAAAATGTGTTTCTAAACATCACTTATCAGGTGTAAGTAGTGAGTGACTGGTTTAAAATATGTAACTGGTTGGTGATAAAAGATAATGGAATGATGTGTTTCACATGTATAAAATAAGGAAAAGGGCAATCCTTGGTTCCCTATCTATCCAAGGCAAGACTTGGATAGATATACCATGCAAAATAATGTTTATTGGATCACGAACAAAATAAGTTGCACACTAATTCATGTACAGACATAATTCAAAACATGTTCTTGAAGATAAATAAATTTCAATAAATTCAGATGTGTCCCCGTCTCCAGATATGTTATTTTTTAGTCAACAAATTTGCCCCACCTGTCAACTTTTTCAGACTACTCGGCTTAAAAGAAAATTCTGGAGTAAACATTGATGTATTGCATAATTTTTAAGGAATAAACATCATTATTCTCAACTGAAAGTTATACATATTTTGTAATGTGCATATGATTTTATATATTTTATTTTGCTGAATTTTAATATGTTAAAGCAAACGCAGATATCATAATTTTTTTTTTTTTGCAAGTGTATTTACTAATACTGCTATTTTGTGTATATATTATATGGTCCATTACATAAAACATAATATACTTTAGTAATATTAAACACCAGTTTAAAACAAAGAATAAAAGCTGGAATGGAGTCGCATTTTATATTCAGAAATTATATATAGTCCCCCAATAGTGTCAATCTCACAAAGATGACCATCAGTTGTGCTCTAATATTTGGGGCATAAATTGTTTATTGTAATCAAGGCTTAACTGTATCTTGCTTGTTATATAAGTTGTGCGACATACAGGAAGACCATGGCCAATATGTACAATGTTGCACGACATGCAGGAAGACATTGCCATCATAAGCTGATTTGCTTGGGTAATTGACACCATCTACTAACAAAACATGAAAATAAGACTGTCAAACGTAAAATGGTGAGTAATAACGAAAAACACAGTCGGAAAAATGCGTGCCATAGTCTATTGAATTGGAGATAATTTTAAAGATTGTTACACATTGATTAATGTACGGGCCTCTGGGACTGTGGCCCTGGGTCCCCAAATTTTAGGGGCCCTAAATTTCGTATATGTTAAAGCATTTTAATCAGAAATAATTATATATTTAATTATTTGAATAATAAAAGCTGATAATGTTGGTTTTTATTTTAAATTTTGGAAATATGTTCATAGTTTTAAATATTATATATCTTAAGTTTTATTTAAATAAAAAGTTCTACATATGTGCAAAAGTGCCTTCGGGACAGTAATCCTAAGCTTTCAAATTTGCTTAGTGATGGTTTTTTTTCATGTATTTGGTATGCCGTGAGTGTAGGGGGTCCCGCATTGGCTTAATCAGGCCCTGGAAACACCCTTTTGTGGTATAGAATGAAGCTATCAGTGTGTTCATTCAATACCAAAAACATTGTTCTGTGGATCTTATACGCCTTTATTTCGCTGTCAAAGATGTAAAGTCATTGCATTATGTAGAGAATGCCATGTGCAGCCCACATAAGATATTTATAAAAGATAACATATTGCTTAACATAACTCTTCACGGTTTGAAAGGACTGCTATAAATTGTGGCATCGTGGTTAACAATTTTTTTTTGTAGTATTTAAATCGCAGTTATCCACTGTTTCTAACCCGCAGGGTAAAGTTGTTTAAATGCCAATGTACTTAGATACCAAGTATTATCGTACAAAAATTCCCTCAGGCTGCTATCTAAATAAATCTGTAAAATAAAATATTCATTAGACACATCATACAACGTTAAAAGTAGGTATCAACCGGTTTCAAGAGTAAAAAGTATCTTTCATCAGGCTAAATTAGATAAAGCACCAGAACGTATATGTCCTAGCGTTCTATTTCATTTTCCTGATAAAGGCTCTTTTAGGCTTTGAAATCAGTTGATACTTTTAGTTATCAGTGTACGCTGCGTCTAATAATTTATTTTATTTTGCAGAAGCATTATCTGGTTGGATTCGAACAGGTCTCCAGCTGCCCAGATAAAGTTATATAAATTACTGAGATGATTAATTTTCCTTCTATATTTGAAAAATGGACTCTATAAAGTCATTGCAATATAGTATAGTGTTAATGAAAATACATTAATTTACACTGCCTAGCGAAAAGGAAAGTTATGCTGTGAGTTGAAACATGCAAATATTGAGGAGGGACGAAGTGTTGATGCATTTTGAAATTTTGCATTATTATGTGGGCAATACAAACTTTAAATATAACGGGATCAGCTGGTCAGTTCACAGCGATCATGGCTGAATACGTTATACACGGTCGCGTAAAAGATGTCGCAAAACGGCCACATTCTTGGCCTGTGTCAATTCCAGACGACATGCAAGGAGAGTGCTGAAATCACTGGCACTGGATTGTGAACTGTCCAGCTCCATTATTAAATCTTGGATAGATGGCGATGGACTATCAACTTTGTGGAAAATGTGTCGTCAAGAAACAGTCCTAAATAATTGTGACAGAAGATCATTAAAAAGCTTAATGAAATCGAAGCTCAAAAAATCGACCATAGAATTCATAACCATGTTCAATAGTGGAAGCAAGACCATTTATATTCGCAGGACGGGACGAGAATTTGAAGGACTGGGATTAAACAACTGTGTTTCTTAAAGGAAACCAGTGGTTACTGAGAGTAATCCGGAAAAAAAAGACTCCAATTTGCCAAGTAATACAAAGAATGGACTACTGAGTAATGGGAGGAATCATGTGGTCCAATGAGTGCAGATTTACTCTCTTCCAATATGATGGACTCATCAGGATTAGAAGGGAGCCACATGAAGTATTGGGCCCTTGCACTGTACCCAGGGGCGGCAAAAAGGGGCGCGGTCGCGCCCCCAAAATTTTCCTCGTCATCTGTCGGCTTCTCCCTTTTTTATCGACTGTCCACTGGCCAGTTTTCTCACGCTATGGAGCTTCAAAAGAGCCAACCTTCACAGTGAAGTTCCCACTTCCGGCTGGAACGAATCCTTTTCAACTTAAAAAGATTGCGGTGATGTTATCCTTTTCACTTTAAAATTTCAAGTGTCCGATTAAATGTATGTGTAGTTAGTGCATGTTCATCCATTCCTTTTGCTGGAAATGCATTTCATCAGCTCAATGCATTATATTATTCATAGAAACATTATATAAAAGACATGATATTTTCGAAAACATTCGCTCATCAACAAATATTTTTTCTGGAGGCTCTTCAACTCTACAATTACTAAGTGATACGAGGTGATCTTCGAGAATTAAAGTCATAAAAGCACTACTTGATAATTTTGAATTGGTAATTTTAACACTGGAAGAATTATTTGAAAACGATTTTCTCAATGGTGGAAGAGCCGAAGTACTTTTAACATCGTTCGAATTTTTGTTCACTTTTGTGGTGTCGAGGTTTGAGATCCTCGCACCACTCGAGTGAAATTGTAAATTCTATAATTTGTTTCTATATTTATTGCATATATATATTTATCTATATATTTATCTGAACCTGTTGGACACCCTCTTGTCATATGTATTGTCTAAAAACCTTTTTATATTTTAAATCAGAAATCTTTAGACATTTCATTTAATAAGTGTTTTAAGCATTTGTCCTCGAAGTTGACCGTTAATTTCAAGGTCTTGTTCCCAGGCAAAGCGGAAGTTTTGTAGAAGTAATTGACTCCATGCTTGTTTGGTATGACGCATGAATATGCAGAATTTGGTAATTGTTCTGGTGGATTTTGAGACCCTTCGTCGAGGCTTTGGAGGCGTCCCTGGAAAGTTGTGCTTAGTGAGAAGTGTTTTCTATTAGTGGATTGATTATTGGAGGTCTCTTGGAGGTCCGAAATGGATTGCGAAGCGAATTAGGCTTCGTGGGGTATAAAAGAAGAGCTTTTGGAGAACTCGGCGCGCACTTCCCTATCTGGCTACCCATGTCCGGATCGTAATTTATTTATGTTGTCCACCTCGGAAATTGAGGCTTGATACTACTTCGGTCTCTGATCTTCGTGAGCATGGGGAGGTGTTGCCGCCGATTATCTTGGAGGAGCACGTCTACCTACTGGGCATCGACGTAGAAGAACGGTTTCGACCCGAGGTCCCTGTGCCGGGTCGAGATGTTGGATGGTCGTGGGCAAAAATGAAACCGAGCCCTGACCGAGCCTCAGCCTATCATTTGCTAAAAGAGTGGCGGTTTTCATGGAACGGCATAGCCGAGGGTTCAAAGTGGATGTTGGTGTACGATCCCTTGTGCATCTCCGATGACGGAGGTAAGGGTGTTTCCTTCGATGGTACTTTCCTTTCGTCGGATGTCAATCACATAAATTTGATACTAAGATAAAGAGAATAAATTCGACTTCCTGACTGAAGTTAACATCTTTGTAAATTGGATAAATTTTAAATTAATATTTGTTATCTCTAAATTCTAAATTAGGCTTTGAGTGCGAGTGCTCCCATGTTGCGTGACCATACTATTTTATTTGTGTTAAATGTAATATATTTATGTTAGCCACATTGTCATATTAATTGGAATAGTAAATTTTATGTTATTAAGCTGGTGGCTACTTAAAAGAGAATTTTGGGTTCCTGCGTCCGGTGTGCTGACTGATTATGATTCAGTATCTGTATATTTAGTAACTTCTAATATAAATTGAATAATTTAATAAAGAACGGAATTAGTAAAGGTTAATGAAGTGTTTATTTGTGTCTACAAAATTAGTGTTCATTTATGTGTCCATACAGTGGTGTGGCTGCACGATTTTTACAGGAAAATTTATTGGCAATTTATATCCATTGTTATGAGCATATTTTAAATTTATGTGTAGTCAGCGCATGCTCATCCATTCCTTCTGCTAGAAATGCATTTCAGCAGCTCAATGCATTATATTCTTTCATATAACCATCATATAAAATGCTATTTTCGAAAAGATTCGCTCATCAACAAATACTTTTTCTGGAGGCTCTTCAACTCTACAATCCCTAAGTGATACGCGGTGGTCTTCCAGAATTAAAGCCATAAAAGCACTACTTGATAATTTTGAAACGGTGATTTTAACATTGGAAGAATTATCTGAAAACCATTCTCTCAATGGTGGAAGAGCAGAAGAACATGCATGACATCTTTCGAATTTTTGTTCACTTTGTTTGTATTGCGCAGTGTTTTTGATCAATGCAATACTCTCTCAAAGCATCTTCAGTCATCTAATCTTAAATTTCGGACTGTGCAAGCTTTGGCTAAAGCTACTATTGAAACTGTTAGTTCTTTTCGCACTGATGCATATTTCAATCAAGTGTAGAGTTTTGTGAGAGAACTTTATGAAAAAAATTCTTATTCCGGATCGAAACTGAAAAGGCGTAAAAAAATTCCAAGCGAATTCGGAGGCGGTGAAAAAAATCCCCATAATGATGTTAAATCATATCACAGAATCAATATTCAATATGAAATTATAGATTCAGTATCTAATGAAATTGAGACAAGATTTAGTTTTGTTTGCCCTTAGTTCAGTATTATCCGGACTAGATGTCGAAAAAGAAAAAGAAAATGTTTCAACCATATGCAAAGTATATGAGAAATTGCTGTGTGAATTGCGACTGTATTATTCAATGGTGAAAAATGAAAACATAGACCATCCCAATTTTAAAAGTCGCCTGGATTATTAAACAGAGGAATTTAAAAATGTGTTTCCTGTCATAACATTATTAGTGTGTTTCCTGTCATAACATTATTAAATGTGTTTCCTGTCATAACATATTGTTTTTGACTGTGCCAATCAGCTCAGCCAGTTGTGAAAAGTCTTTTTAGTGTCTTAGGAGGCTGCAAAATTATTTACGCAGTACAATGGGACAAGGAAGACTTCCATCTTTAGCTGTTTTAGTTATAGAACAAGATATATCACTGGATTATGATGATATTGTAACAAAATGTTCTCTTCTTCCAGACTCTAAGAACCGGCGTTTAAAACTCCAATAAAAGGTAAATAAATATAGATATTTGTATTTAGAAAAATTATGTTAACAACAATTATGTTTACACATTTATGTACAAAAATTATGTTAACAACAATTATGTTTACACAATTATGTACAAAAATTATGTTAACAACAATTATGTTTACACAATTATGTACAAAAATTATGTTAACAACAATTATTTTTCTTAACATCAATTCAAATGTGTGATCCTACCCCCTGTTAACAAACATTTCATTTATTTCATGTTGTGGATTTTCATACATACAAATCTAGCACCACCAAATGGAATGATGAAATGCCGCCCCTGACTGTACCCACTGTAGAGGCCTCAGGAAGAAGTGTTATGATCTGGGGTTGCTTCTGTTTAGCTGGTCTAGGTGCAGTACACTATGCAGCAATAAAATGAAGTCAGCTGAATATCTGAGCATACTGAATGACCATCTTATTCCATCAATGACATTTTTCTTCCCTGAGGGTAATGGCATATTTCAAGATCACAACACCACAGTTCATCGCATTAAAATTGTGAAAGTTTGTGTTCGAGGAGCACAAGGCCTCATTCGCATACTTGAATTGGCCACCACAAAGACCTGACCTCAACCCCATTGAAGATATGTGAAATATACTTGAGAAGCATCTAAGAAGTCATTTCACTCTTCATCAACCAAGGAACTTGGCAAAATGTTACTGCAAATCTGGCCACAAATAAGCGTTGAGACATTACATGAATTCGTAGACACAATGTCACGACGAAAGTATGCCGTAATTTGTGCTAAAAGTGGTCCAATGAAATATTAACTTGCACGACTTATTTTTGACCAGGCAGTGTATGTTATAATATTCCGTAAAAAATTGTACAATGTAGTCAATAATCACAAATTGATGAAAAACTGCTTTTATTATATGATTCGTATAAAAAGTTATCATGATATTCTATTAATTTATTGAAGTGTCTAATTCATATATACATAGATCTTCTTAGACCTGAAAAAGAGAAATATTTAGTTATTTTTTGAATTTTATTTTGGGAAAAAAACAAAACAAAACAAAAAAAAAACTTTAATACAGGTTACACTTAAAAAATATAGCTAAAAATCACACGAAACTGGGTTTACTGCCACTAAAATGATACTTTTAAACAGGTAAATTTTCAATTACACATTTAAAGGTAACTATATCTATAGGAATGTGCTATTTTATTCATGAGAATTGCATGGTATAATGGCTTTATTTTATTTTACGCTGAAAAGACCGTTTTAAACAGGAAGGAAGTAACATGAGATGGTCATTTTAAGCACCTGTTTACCTATTATCCACTTACTTGCTTAAAAGTATAGTGTAAAAGGGCCCTTTAAAAGGTACGTACCCATTTCAGCAGGCAAACAAGTGAGTAAAATGAACATCTCATGTTACTTCGTTACCTGTTTAAAAAAGTCTTTTCAGCGTAAAATAAAATATACCCATTATTCCGTGCAATTATCATATAAAAGAATAAAATAACGCATCCATATAGATACAGTTACCTTTATAAGTGTGTGACTGGGAATTTACCTGTTTAAAAGTGTCATCCTAGTGGCAGTAAACCCAGGTTTTAGTGTGTTTTTGCCCATATTTTTTTATTGTGTTGATAAGTCCTTAAGCACCCCAATGACTTTGAAAGAAAAAGTCCATGAGTGTACATGGTACACGCTGAATGTATATAGGTAAAATGATCATGCCCGATCAAATTAAAGTGTAGCGTCCTTAGCGGAGAATTAAAAAAGTTAGGATAACGAATTCGGCAACAAAGTGAGATAGAGAACAATGTCAATTACAAAGTTTTAGTATATTATCTAATGAGTAGAAATCGACAATAAAATTGTTGCAGAAAGCATTTCGTTTTTGACACAATATGGTTGTAGACAAATTGCTGCCATATTCAGGAATGATACAATAAACAAGAAAGATCAATCATGCTTAAAGCATTGATTATGAAACACTTTCCAACTTCAATGCAATTTTATTTAAAAAAGTCGAAAATGCAATACATTCCTCGGTAATATTTTAAAACTTATCACGATACTACATTGATTTATTATATTTGAAAACTTAGACCTTCATTGAAAAAAATGAACTCCATTCAAAAGACGGCATTGAAATATAAATTGCGTGGTTTAAATATCTCTAAAATGCAATACATTCCACGGTAATATTTTTAAATCTATCATAATACTACGATAATTTATTATATTTGAAAACTTCATCGAAAACAACTGAAATTAATTCAAATGACGTCATAGAAAAAATAACACGCCTGGATATCTCTATAAAAGCAGGATTTCATTCATAACTTTCTCCATTTCATTCATCACAATACTATAATAATTTATTTTATTTAAAAATTAAGACCATGGAGCTACAATTCATAAACTTTATGCTTAAAACTTCATCGAAAAATATCGTCCTTCTGTTTATAAAATCAATTAATATTTCATTCATATCAGCCATGCAGACTCCATGGACTGAATTATTTTGTGTTAAAGAAATACAGTTTTGTGTTAAAGAAATTCTAATACAACTCATTCTACATATTTTGCTGTTTACATTTTACATAGGTGAAAAATAGGCTAAATTGTAGAAATAATCAAATTTGAATGAGAATTTAAACTCAAATATATTGTGATTGTGTTGTTTTAGTATGTAGATGCACAGAATTTAAGCAGAAATAAAGTAGTTTTAGGATGGATACAACACTCAATATGAATTAAAAAGAACTTTAAAAAATCACGAATTTGAAACAAGATGGATGCCATATCTCATTTTGAAGTGGGTCATGTGATCGTTTCATATCATGGTCACGTGATCGTTTCATATAAGATGTGTAATTATTATTTTAATTTTTATTTAAAAAACTACTGAATATATTTAGCTGAATTTTTTTTTATATATTTTATGGAACAATTTGACTATTACCTAAAATTTTCGAAGCAATTTGTGAATTTTAAATTCGCTTAAAAAATGTTAGAAAAATTAGGTCCCATAGGGCTCAATGTATTTCATTTTTTCAACCCGGGTTCAATCCAAAACTAATTGTGTGATATTATTCATTTATATTCCCATAGGTCCTACAGACCGTCTGAACAACATACTAAAATTTCATTTTGATTAAGTCATTTTTACGGCAGTTATCGTGCTAACGGACAGACAGACAGACAGACAGACAGACAGACAGAATGAACAAAGTCATAAACACTTTTCAACTTTGTTGTAAAGTGTTAACAATACTTAGGAATCTAGTATAGAGTCTCTCACTGGCGCCTTTTCTTTTGTCGTGTCCCGAAGACCAGACAGTGAATACACAGTCAATGACGTGGGTATGACGTAAGCATGACGTGAGACAAGGGGTGCCATGATTTCCCCAGTTCGAAGAAGGGTTTCCAGATTCGGAGATTTATCGCCAGTTTGGCGACATCCGAAATGCTCGAGAAATTACACGAAATAACGATTAGTCTAGAAGATATGGAGAGATTTCCAGAAGTTTCTATGGAGAGACTATAAAAAGGACTCATCACGTCATTGGAGTTCAGTTGACGAGTTGACAAGATACGAGCTACAGGGAACTGTGAATTTCGTCAATGTTTTGAGAATAGTAGCTGCTGTTTTGTGAAATTATTTTCGTCAGTATTTTGAGAATAATATCGCTTATTTTGTGAAATTAGTGGAACATTTAAGTGATGTTGATTGCATATTTTTCCTGTTTACTTTGTGCTTGTGAATAAACGTGTTTAGTAATTCAGAAACTTGGACTTATTATTGTATTTTACTTGTACACTCACTATTCCAGAGGATAGGAATTGTAACAATACCTTCCGTCATCGACAATGCACATTTACATTCGAGAAATAATATTGCGCAGTAATTATTTACAATTAGCCGCTACGCTTCTAGCAACCGCTGACGTATGACACATTTATTGCCTTCTATATACGTGTTTTGTGTCTTCTTGGTGTGGATTCCTATTAATTAGACAGTGCTCTGAAACTTTGTAATTTTCCTTTCCTTTTATGTCGCTCTATTGTCGAGTCCGTTACCTTAGCCTTTCAACTTCTCCGTTAGGGACGCTGAAATTACTTTTATTCGATCTCACTGGCGTCGACAAGGGGGGAGGGGGCATAACTCCAAGGAACCCATTGAATTTCGAAGAAATGATATTTGGAGAAATGGAAACTATGGCGTTATCGAAACTACGAAAGTTCGATCGGGCATGATCACTTTACTATAGATAGACTTAACGTGTACACTCGTGGACCTTTCCTTACAAAGTTATTGGGGTGCTAAAGGTCTTTCCCAGTAACCTTGTGTAGAAGGAACAGTGCTATTTTGTACATACACATCACACACATATAAGGAGGTTCATAAAGTGCTGCTAACCTAACGAAACAAAAAGATGGTCCCCCCCCCCTGTCCCCGGAGACGAATATTCGTCCTCCCCGGAGACAATTTATATTAACTTAGCTTCTATTTACGTGACAGCATTTAGATATATTTATACAAGAAAAATAGAAAACTAGCCCTCCTCCCTAAAATGTTATTTGCCCCCTCCCCGACCAAAAGGTTCTGAAAGACTGCGTAAATACACTTTTAGAGAAATTTAAGGATATCTAAATTATAAATGTGTTATAACCGGGTGTACAATATATTATAAATGTGTAATAATCGAGTGTAATAATATTAACTGTACTCAACCGGAATTCAAACCACGGATCGTCTAACTGCCAATTGACGTTTTATCCATTAAGCAAATGGGAAGAAATGCATATCTCTTTTAGTGAAAGCAGATGCTACAATATCCTCCTTCAGATTTTAGATCAACTTGAAACTTCTGATCTGAATGATCTCCTCGATGACCAAAGAGCTAGTATCTTAGATTACTCCTCGAAGGGTAGGACCATTGCATCCTCCTTAAGCTCTGGTAAGTTTTTTAACTCTGACCACAGAAGAAAATTGAGCCTGTTTTCGATAAGGTTCAAAATTTAAAGAACTAAAATGTACCACAAAAGACCATAGCATGTCAAATTTTATGTCGCTACGATTAGTGGAACCTGGATAGTTAGGGCCTCAAAGATTTGAAACGCGTAAATATATATATTCCATGTGATGTTAAATAGAAGGCTGTAAAAAATTATGTTTCCGCATCAATAAATAAAAGTTCGAAGTAAATCTATGATTCGTCAAGAGTAGGCCTTAAATGCCCGGCACTCGCAGACTTCAATTTGCGAACTCACGTTATGTAAAACTTTTTAAAAGTAATCTTATCTTTACATTCACTAAATTATTCTCAACAGAATTAATCTTTATAATAAGAATTGTCGCAGTAGGACCATTGAAAAATATGCATACCATGATCGAAAAGCCTATCCTTTGATTTCAATTCCTAATTAATATGCATTATTAACATCATGCTTAAAACTTTTCATTTATCTTTTGTAAATTGTACACCATTTTCTCTACTATAATTATAGATATTGCTTTACTATAATTATACATGCTCTACAATAATTATACATATTGCACTACTATATACATGCTCAACTATAATTATACATATTGCTTATACATATTGCTCTACTATAATTATATATGCTCTACTATAATTATATATGTTCTACTATAATTATACATATTGCTTATAATTATACATATTGCTCTACTATAATTATACATAGCATGCAGAACTACATATGTTACCTCAGTGCTCCTAAATTATTGTCTCAAACAATATTAGCTTTTTCTCAATATGAAGTTTTAATTTTATGTGATTTTTTATAAATTTATTTGAAAAATGTGCAATATCTTGAAAACGGTTCATGCTAACATTCTAAAGTTTATATCATTCGTTTTCTAATGAAAAAATACATAAGAAATTATCATTTACGTAATATTATTGAAGGTTCTGTTTTTTAATGATTTTTTCAAAATTTCATTCGAAAATTTGGAGAGGAGAGGGGGGGGGGGGTCGAACATTCGATTGCGTTTAAAATTAATAGGGTTCCAATATTTACAGTATTCACCGATTGTAATATTTGTATATCAAATTTCGTTCTAAATACTCCCTTCGTTCGTGAGACATCGTCTCCACAGATTTACGGACACACACACATGCACACATACCTCTTCTTTTATTATGTAAAATAATAATTTTATATAAAATATTAATTAGTTAAAATTTGTTAATTCATCTGATGAAATAGAGGATTTCAAATATTCTTAAAAAAAAATATTGTAATTAAATATCCAAGTTAACCAACGCGAACAATGTGGTGCTGTGGTCCTCTGCTCTAGAGGGAGCTAAACTTTAGGAAAGAAAAACACACCAAATATAAGTATTTAAATTGTTAATCCTGAGTCAGATAAAACATTTCATGTTAAATGTGGCTATTGTTACAACTCATATGGTCTTCAAAAGAAGTATTTAAGTGTTACTTGATAGGAACTTCATCCGGGTAGCACTATACCGCTCAAAACAATTAGGGGATATTGTAAAAGAGCCACATAATTGACTAGTTTTTTTTAGCAAAATTGAAAGAAAAGAGATTCAGAAGGAAAATGATTACGTTTGCAAACTTCGGAATATGCAAATTTTGTCTGTGACGTTGAAAATTCTTCGCTTTAGATAAGGAGTGAAAATCGATCTGCAGCATTCTTTATATAGGAAGAGATTGGAAACAATTGACATACGTTGAATGTTTCTACGAATGAATGCTCAATACGATATCTCAACAACATGATTTAGCTGAATCGGTAGCCTGGAGGCCCATCGGTTGTTTAGAGATGGGACAAACGCAAACCGTTGTAGCGAAAGTCCTTGGAGTGTCATTTCCAGGCTATGGAATCGTTTTATGAAAACTGGAAATGTTAGCAGAAGACCAGGACAAGGTCGTAGGTATGCAACAACATAAAATGAGAACCGGTATTTAACACTAACGTCCAGGAGAAATCACAGTATGAACGCCACACTTTTGAAACTGCACCTTCGGAGGGCTGTGGCACCAGTGTTACAACTCATACTGTTCGAAACCGACCCATCGTGTTGGTTTGTATGCTCGCAGACCTATGGTTTGTGTTTCTTTAACAGCGAGCCACCGTGCTGCCCGCAGAAGGTGGGCTCAAGGGCATCTCAGATGGAGACAAAATGAAAGAAAAAATGTTCTCTTCTCAGACGAGTCCCGCTTTAGTGTACAACCTACAACCTTACACTAGGCGATTTATCATTTGGAGAGAACGTGACACTCGAAATAATCCTGCATTTGTGAATGAAAGTGTCCAATTTGGAGGACGCGGGGGTGATGGTCTGTGCCAGTATCTCTATTAGTGGCTCTACCGAACTGTACATCATCAGAAATGGATCACTACTGGCTCAGAGATTTAGGGATGAGAGCCACAGACCTCTTGTGGTTTCTTGCGCTGCAACAATCGGGAATAAATTCATTCTCATGGATGATAATGCCAGCCCATATGGTGTTCGGCAAGTGGACGACTTTCTTTTCGACGAAGGAATCCCTCGAATGGATTAGCAAGCATGTTCCCCAGACATGAACCCAATAGAACATGTTTGGGACGTTCTAGGGAGAAGGGTTGTTGGCCGCTTATCTCTCCCCTCCCCCGACAGAATCAGTTCAGCAACTGGAAACCGCTGTTCTATAGGAATGGGAGAGAATTCCCCAATCCCTCCTTGATAATCTCATTGATTCCATGCCTCACAAGTGTGCAACTTTGCTTTCGGTCAGAGGAAACCATAACCCTTATTAAAACTCATTTTTATCCGAGAAAGAAATCACATTTTTTGCTCGATTTTATCACATGTACAAAATGTGCATTTTTAGTTTTCTGACAAAATACAAGAATTATATTTAAGTATTCCTTATTCTGTGTTTAATTTTTCTTTTCTAATAACTTACAACACATATGGATCATATATCAGCCAACAAAACTTTTTCTCATCCTCAGTTTATTTTCAAAATCATAACATCCCCTAATTGTTTTGAACAGTGTATTAACTTGTGAATTGTAATTGCGTTCAAATATCATAAATTTCAGAGATCACGTATGTTGAAAGGGAGCTTGTATGTTGAAATAGAGCTCGTATGTTCACAGAGATTATATGTTGAAAGAGAGCTCGTATGTTCAGAGAGTTCATCTGTTAAAATAGTTTTTAGAACTTTCAGAGAGCTCGTATGTTGAAATAGTTTCTAGAACTTTCAGAGAGCTTATATGTTGAAATAGTTTCTAGAACTTTTAGAGAGCTCGTATGTTGAAATCGTTTCTAGAACGTTCATAGAGCTTATTGTTGAAATAGTTTCCAGAATTTTCAGAGAGCTCCTATGTTGTTGAAACCCAGACCGTCCGACCTACCAGAAAGGTGTAAGGTAACTGTTTGGACGGTCGGGGAGAGCTCCTATGTTGAAATAGTTTCTAGAACTTTCAGAGAGCTTGTATGTTAAAATAGATTTTAGAACAGAGAGCTCGTATGCTGAAAGAGAGCTCGTATGTTGAAATAGTTTCTGGAACTTTCAGAGAGCTTATATGCTGAAATAGTTTCCAGAACTTTCAGAGAATTCATATGTTGAAATAGTTTCTAGAACTTTCAGAGAGCTTATATGTGGAAATAGTTTCTAGAACTTTGAGAGAGGTCATATGTTAAAATGGTTTCTAGAACAGAGAGCTCATATGCTGAAAGAGAGCTCGTACGTTGAAACAGTTTCTAGAACTTTCAGAGAGGTCGTATGTTGAAATAGTTTCTAGAACTTTCAAAGAGCTTGTATGTTGAAATAGATTTTGGAACAGAGAGCTCGTATGTTGAAAGAGAGCGCGTATGTTGAAAGAGAGCGCGTATGTTCAGAGAGCTCGTATGCTGAAATAGTTTCTAAAACTTTCACAGAGCTCGTATGTTAAAATATTTTCTGGAACTTTCAGAGAGCTTATATATTGAAATAGTTTGCAGAACTTTCAAAGAGCTTATATGTTGAAATAGTTTCTTGATCTTTCAGAGAGCTTTTATGTTGAAAAAGTTCCTAGAATTTTCAGGGAGGTCGTATGTTGAAATAGCTTATAGAACTTTCAAAGAGCTTGTATGTTGAAATAGATTCTGGAACAGAGAGCTCGTATGTTAAAAGAGAACTCGTATGTTCAGAGAGCTCGTATGTTCAGAGAGCTCGTAAGTTGAAATGATTTTTGGAACTTTACGAGAGCTCGTATGTTAAAATATTTTCTAGAACTTTCAGAGAGCTTAAATGTTGAAATATATTCTTGAACAGAGAGCTTGTATGTTGAAATAGCTGCTAGAACTTTCAGAGAGCTTATATGTTGAAATAGTTTCTAGAATTTTTAGAGAGCTCGAATGTTGAAATAATTTCTAGAACTTTTAGAGAGTTTGTATATTGAAATAGTTTCTAGAACTTTCAGAGCTCGTATGTTGAAATAGTTTCTAGAACTTTCAGAGAGCTTATATGTTGATATAGTTTCTAGAACTTTCAGAGCTCGTATGTTGAAATAGTTTCTAGAACTTTCAGAGAGCTTGTATGTTGAAATAGATTCTAGAACATAGAGCTCGTATATTGAAAGAAAGCTCGTATGTTCAGAGAGCTCGTATGTTGGTATAGTTTCTAGAACTTTCAGAGAGCTTATATGTTGGAATTGTTTCTTGAACTTTCATAGAGCTTATATATTGAAATAGTTTCTTGAACTTTCAGAGAGATCGTATGTTGAAATATTCTCTAGACCTTTCTGAGAACTTTATTTTGAAATAGATTCTAGAACAGAGATCTCGTATGTTGAAAGAGAGCTCGTGTGTTCAGAGATCTCGTATGTTGAAAGAGAGCTCGTATGTTGAAAGAGAGCTCGTATGTTGAAAGAGAGCTCGTATGTTCAAAGAGCTCCTACATTAAAAGAGAGCTCGTATGTTGAAATAGTTTCTAGAATTTTCAGAGAGCTCGTATGTTGAAATAGTTTTTAGAGCTTTCAGAGAGCTTATATATTGAAATAGTTTCTAGAACTTTCAGAGCTCGTATATTGAAATAGTTTCTAGAACTTTCAGCGAGCTTGTATGTTGTAATAGATTCTAGAACAGAGAGTTCGTATGTTGAAAGAGAACTTGTATGTTCATAGAGCTCGTATGTTGAAAGAGAATTCGTTTGTTCAGAGAACTCATTTTTTGAAATAGTTTGTATAGAGCTTTCAAAGGGCTTGTGTGTTGAAATATTTTCTAGTTCTTTCAGAGAGCTTATATGTTGTAGTAGTTTCTAGAACTTTCAAATAGCTCGTATGTTAAAATAGTTTCTAGAACAGGGATAATAGTACATTTTGGACTTAGGATTACTTACAGAATTTTATTCCATTCTAGTATTTAAGCATACCAAAGGTAGGTAAACTGACCCTCTTAAAAAATTTAACCTCAACTTTGTTTTCATAAGTTTTATATTTTTTAACAATGTATAGTGCTTAGTGTCAGAAATAGTTGTCTTAATTGAAAATTGACCCAGTTGTATTCTGCCCCGTAGTCGAGTGCCAGCCTTTTATGTCCCCTGTGGAGGTTTCCGGAGGGTTCTGAGAGATTTCCCTCTAACTTGACCACGCTGGGAAAAACATCGAAAATCTGCTTCTGTTAGATTCGTTTTAGTGGTTGATACGCGAAGAAGTGCGCGAAGATTCTGTCTTCTAAGCCACAGGGCTGTTTAAGTGTCTGAAAATACATGCCCCCCATAATTTTTGCCCTGGGAAAATACGATCGAAACCTTGACTACGTTAGGTTCTACCTGATAATCCTTGCTGTGTGTGTGAAGATTAGGCCTTTTGGGAAGCCAAAGAGGGTGAGGGGGCTATGTTTTTTAAGGACTTTTTGACCGGAAGGGGGCGAATTACATTTTAGGGAGGGCAAGTTTTCTATTTGCCGTACATATATACACTGAGTGGCTACTTTATCATGATCATCTGATAATTTTAAGAAAATTAGCTATGGCCTCACACTGTTGCCGCTAGAGGGCTAGGCTAGTATAAAAAAGGAAAGCGTAATTCCTGTGGCAGTAGTATAGGTGATTTGTTTATGAATATATGGGGGAAAAACGTGATTTGACGGGCTTTGAACGTGGGATGATTGTAGGAGCTGTGAGTGATCATTGAGCGAGTATCAGCAAAACCGTCGCATTTGCGAAATATTCAAGAGCAGCTGTAGTTAAAGTGTTTAAAGACTGGACAGTGAGGCAAAAAACTGGGTCTTAATGTGCAACTTGTGGTTATCACCGACTAGTGAATGTTCGGACGGAACGGAGAGTCTCCAGACTTGTAAAACACAACAGAAGGATAATAGTGCATCAAATTGCAGCAGATTTTGATCAAGGATCGTCTCAAACGATCTCTGAACGTACTGTTCGCCGTACAATGGATGCATCGTATGGGATATGGAAGCCGACGACCAGTTCGAGCACCGTTGCTGTCTGCAGCCAACAAGATAAAACGTCTCAAATTCGCAACGGCGACAAGGATTGGACAGTAGATAATTGGAAACAATTTATGTGATCCGATGAATCACGTTTTCAGTTACACCATGCAGATGGGTGAGTGAGAATCCGGCGGACATAGCACGAAAGAATGGAAGCTAAGTGCATTGCTACAACCCTTCAAGCTGGTGGAGGCAACGTGATGGTTTGGGGAATGTTTTTCCTGGCATGTTTTGGGCCCTTTAATTCGTGTTCATCCACGTCTGAATAAGACAGCCTATCTAAAGAGCGTTGCTGACCAAGTTCATCCTGTTACGTTGATGGTTTATCCCAATAACGATGGCTACTTTCAGCAAGATAATGCGTCCTGCCATAGTGCTGGTATTGTACAGGATTGGTTTGAGGAACATGAAGAAGAGTTTACTTTACTTAGGTGGCCCCCACAATCCCCAGATCTCAATCCCATTGAGCATTTGTGGGATGAAGTTGAACGAGCCATCAGACGTTTCGATCTCCAACCATCCAATCTCATACTATTGGAAAGTGCTATTCATCAAGCATGGTCTCAGATTCCACGAACGACCTATCAACATTTCGTCGAGTCCACCGCCCTTGAGGTATATATGCCTGAAAGAAATTCTGGGGGATTCTGGAGGGTTTGAAAATACTTTCCGTAAAATTCATTTTTTTCGTCACGGGGGGGGGGGAGTAAATTGAAAATCAGGCTATTTTATAGTCTGTCCAATGGCCGATACAATAGCTTGTGCTCAAAGATTCAGCCTTCTAGGTCACCAAGGAGGCTTCTGGAGTGTCTGAAGAAACTTTTTGAAACTCCTATTTTATCAGCCCCCGGGGGCGGGTGAATCGAAAATCTAGCTCCGTTATAGGTTTTGCACCATAGTCAACACTATAAATGTTCAAAGATTCAGCTTTCTAGGTCACCGGGGATTTCTGGAGGGTCTGTAAAGCGAGAAACACATTAGACACGTTGGATAATTATAGTATACTAGAAAATGTACTCGACGTTGCTCGGGAGTTAAAGCAGAGATGAATTGAATTGATTAATCTAAAAAAGTAACAAACAAAACTAGTCAAATAAAATAAAAGCCTACAATCCTTCGCATACAATCAGTTTGGATCGAAATCAGGTTTCCCGCAACCGTCTAAAGATAAAGAAAGAAATGTCTCCGTAGAATTCTTTCTTTGGGAGAGAACTTTTCTCTCAAGCACACCCTCTTACTTCTCTAAACAAAATGAGTCTGGTCCATTACCCCGTACGTTTCAATTTCCGGCGGGGTCCGCAGCTTGCTGGATTCGTTCAAAAATCAAAGACATGCTTCGGATAAAAGAAAATTATAATTAATCAACGAATGGGTTTATTAAATTTTTTGTGGAGTATTCTGTGATATTTTAAGTAGCTGTTGACAAAAAAAGAACGTTGGACGGCAAGTTAATTTTAATATATTGCAATTTAAAGATCGGAGAGGTTTAAAACGCACGAAAAGTATATATATTTTAAATCTGTCTATTCATCAGATGAACACCGTTCAAAGTTTGTTTGAAAGCTAATTTTTTTATCTTTCCGATAGTGTAAAGGTGGAAAATCTGTGTTAATATTTTAAGTCACTAAGGAACCGATTTGTCTAAATATCGGCCTAAATCGGGTCAAAACATAAAAAAATTATAAATACTAATTCGAAATTAAAAAAAAAAAATAATAACGCAGAGGTGCGATCGTACGACACTTCGATTTCGAGCTATAGACTGCACATACACACACACGCACTCACGCACACACAGACATCTTCCTTTATTATGTAAGATGTAAGATACCGATGTTTTAGCAACTTTGTGTTTGGATTGGGTATGAAAGAAATCCGGCAAGAAGAAAAAAGAATGAAAGACTTACATACTTAATATTAATATTTACAAACGTGATACTTACATACTTGATCATGAGCACAACTCAAAAAACAGCATTATCCTGCAGGGCATTTCACAGCAGACTTTTTCGATATCGTTCAATGGTACGGATCGGGGATCTGAAAATATTTTGTGAGGTTCAAAAAAATTCTCTTTTAACAATAAGTCATATATATCAGCAATAATTTTTATCGATAACGGATTTTGTTTTTTTAATGTAACACCGCTGTTTTTGAATTGGAATTTGTCTAGTTTATGTTTAATTTTGCAAAATTATTGTTCTTACACCAGGACCTGATTAACGTACTGGCCTCCGTGGCCGTGGGCCCCTAGTTTTAAGGAGCTCCCTAAATTTTGTATGTGATTAAAAATTTAAGCAGAAATAATTTTTTAATTAATTTAAAACTGATAATATGAGTTTTATTTGAAATTATAAAATATATTAATAGTTTTAAATATTATACATCCTTTAACGTCTTAATACTCGTATTTTAAAGTAAAAAGTTTGGATGTATTTTACATATACTAAAGGACCCCCAAATTTGTTATGTATTGATGCTTTGCATGTGTTTGTATGCGTATGGGGACCCCGAATTAACAACAGGCTTTGGGTCCCATTTTGGCTTGATCAGGCCTTGTCTTAAACTAACACTTAAAGCTATCAATTTTCCTGCGCGTGTGCTGTAGTGGGCTAGTTTTTCTTCCAAAATTTTAAGCATATTGTCACTTATTTTTATCAAACACACGAATATAGTAGCTTTCGAAACTAACTCGTTAAGTCTGCTCCCCCATGATGCGATGAACACGTTAAGCCCATTTAAAGGATTAAACTAACCCTTAAAGAGGGCTTTAAAACTAAAATATGCAAATGTGAAACTTCGTTTCCTGGGTAAAAGCTTTTATTCATAACTCGCCATGAGCAGCTTCAATGGAGGCAAATCATGAGAAATATCTGAGAAATGGGAACACTGAATAAAAAATCATTTCAGTTCTACGGCAAAGCACAATTTTATTGCAAATTAAATATTATAATCAGGCAATTGACACAATCTTTTCATTTCAATTATCGTCTTCCTATTGCAAGTGTTGCCTGATGTGATTGAATTTAAATTGATGACTGCTCAATCAACAGTAGTTTATTGCACTTTTTGTTTATGTCTGTGGGAATCAGCTCGGCCAAGTTAGCATTTTCTAAACTTAACCGTGTTTAACTTTTCATTTTTACGTGTAAAATATTTTTTCTTTTTAATATTGAACTGTATTACAACAATGGAATTTTTGCAAGTCATTTCGTGAAAAAAAAAAAAAAGATATTAACGAAAAGTAATGAAATTTATTTTGTTAAAAGTTTTAAATATAAGCCACATTGAATTGTTAAAGAGCATTTAAATCAACTGGAGTGGTAGCTCAATTCACTCTCATACCAGAATACATTTTTTTTTTCAAATTTTGCATAAAAAACTTTGAAAAATCGGCACCATGGGTCCAAATGATTACAATCATAGCGTGTTACACTTCATTTTAAAGGGCTTGAAAAACATTTTCTAATCGTGTCACAAACAAAGAAAAAATTGTATCGCGGCTATTTTTCACGGCAGTAACTGACAAAGGGGGCATAGGACCTTTAAACCTTCAAAAAATCAATTTTTCAATTTTATTTTATTCTGAATATTTGAACATTTCTGAACACTGCAAAAATCCGCATTCTAAAATTCGCATTATTTCTAAAGTTATGAGCTTTTATGCAACATACACTTTTGAAAATTTTCTCATGTCAGCCAACGCCGCCATTTTTAAAGGGACATCACTGTTTGTTTACGTTTGCAGTTTGCTGTTTTGTCATATAAATCTAATACTTTTTCCACCACCATGTCTTAATTATTTATTTAATTATTTCTACAGCAGTAGGAAGGCAACTACTCACCTCTACTGAACTGCTCAGCCCAGTTTGTTTATATTCTAGCGCCGTTAACTTGTTTATAACGTGGTTAATTTCTTCTGAGTTTCGCAATTTCTTTTCATTATATTTTCTTACTTTTTACGATTGATTTGCTGCATTTATGTTGTTTAAGCATAAGAACTTTGAGCTAAAATACAGTTAATCTATTTTATAATTATACATTACAAACATCTTCACGTTTGCATATTTATTTGTGTAAACTTCAACGTACAAGACTGTTTGGTGCAATTTTTTCATATAAACTTTTTGCTTTTTGCTTTCTAATAATGGATACACCGGCAACTAAATCTCGTTCTGGTAAAAGAACGAGAAAAAGACGTTTTCATAGAAATATGTATGTAATTAAAAACAAAAACAATCCGAAAGTGTTCGAACGACAAAATGTTGATTCTACGCCTAAGCTAAGTGCTTCAAGTAAAAAACTGTTCAGCTCAAAAGATGAACTTTCAGTTGATAAGTCACATATTTCATCTGAAGAACATGAATAATATATCAGTACTTTTCAAGGAGCTTGCAAATGTTTTGTGCTGCAAAATATGTCATGGAACAATAAATATACGTGAACAATCTTGAATGGGTTTAGCATCCACATTTCTTGTATATTGTGATAGCTGTGATGAACTGAAGTCTGTGAAAAATACAAAAATGCTTGGTGTTAAGAAAAATATTCCAGAAATAAACAGAAGAGCTGTGTTTTCTATGCAATGTATAGGACAGGGTTTATCGGCTTTTTGTTCTACTATGGGTCTTCCAGCGCCTGTTTCTCAGAAGTCATATAATAAAATTAATCACAGGATTTTAAATGCCACGTCTGTTATAGCTAAATCTTCAATGAAAACTGCTGTCCAGGACGAAAGAGAATTATCAAATGGATCGAAAGATATTACTGTAAGTGGAGATGGTAGTTGGAAAACCAGGGGGCATTCGTCACTTGTAGATGTATGTACACTTATCGGAGCAGAAAGCGGGAAGGTTATTGAAACCGAAGTAATGTCTTCTTTTTGTAAAGGTTGCAACAGCTACAGAAGTAAGAAAAGTGGCCCTCGGTATGAAAAGTGGAAAAAGAATAATAAAATAGTGTGTTCAAAAAATCATTCGGGTAGTGCCGGAAAAATGGAATGTGATGGAATGTTACGCATATTCAACAGATCAATTGAAGACCATGGTGTTCGGTACAAATTTTATATTGGTGATGGTGATACGAAAACATTTTCACAAATATCGAAATATTGCCCGAAAAATATAAATGCTGGGAGAGAAATTGCACAAATAACAACAAATATTGCCAGTGTAACATTCAATGATGGTGGTAACGGTATAATAAAAATTATGAATGCTTTATTGAGTATAAACAAAAATTTACTAAATGTTTTGCATCTGAGTGATAGGAAACGGATACACGAAGCAGATTTTCGAGCCTCTAGCACTACATATGAAGTTCGAAAAGCTCGTAAAAGGCAGAAAACATTTGAATTTCAACGACAAGAGGAAGAGGAAGGAATTACTTATGCATCAGGTGCATTTTGATGCTACATTAGATATAAAATAACGCAGGATGTATTATAAACTACAGCCAAACATTAATTAGCCGAACTGCGATAACTCAAAATTTTCCATGTACGAAAGTCATATTTGTTACATATTTTTGTAATTTTAAGCAATTTCAATAAGTCAAATTTTCTATAACTCAAATTCTTTTCTTGTCACTAGAGTTTCAGTTTATCAAAGTTCCACTGCAGCTGTTTTTCTCAGGTATGTGATTTTACAACTTGCGCACAGTATATTTTAAAATATATTTTACTAATCACTTTCAATTTTTTGCTCTTACTTGTTTCATCGATATATACAATTTATACATAAGAAATTCCTCCTAAATAAGTAAAAATTTAGTAAATGTTCTTCATCTGACTGACAAGAAACGTCTACACGAAGCTGATGTTCGAGCTTTCGAAGCAACATATAAAGCTCAAATACCCCTTAAAAGGCAGAAAATTTTTGGTTTTTCAAACATAACAGAAATAGGAAGGTGCTATTTATGCACTGGAGGCATTTTAAGGTCAAAATAAGATAATAAGTAATACTGAATATATTTTTAAACTTAAAAGCGGGTTTCTCAGATATGTGATTTTAGCGCTTGTGCGCAATATATTTTAAAATATATATAGCCAATCACTTTCAAATTTTTCGCTCTTACTTGCTTCATCTGTATACATAATTTATAGATAAAAATTGCTCATAAATAAGTAAAAATGTAGTAAACGTTCTTCATCTGACTAGCAAGAAACGACTGCATGAAATATCTGTTCGAGTTTCCGAAGCAACATATTGAGCTCAATTTGCCCTTAAAAGGCAGAAAATTTTTGATTTTTCTTACACAACAGATATAGGAAGGTGTTAATTATGGACCAAAGGCATTTTAAGGTATAAAATAAGATAATAAGTAACATTGAAGCATTTTTAAATTTTAAAGCTGTTTTTCTTAGATATGTGATTTTAACTCTTGCGCGCAATTTTAAAATATATGTAACCAATCACTTTCAAATTTTTTGCTCTTACTTGTTTCATCTACATACATAATTTATAGATAAAAAATCCTCATAAATAAGTAAAAATTTAGTAAACGTTCTTCATCTGAGTAACAAGAAACGACTGCACGAAGCGTCTGTTCGAGTTTCCGAAGCAACATATAGAGCTCAAGTAGCCCCTAAAAGGTAGAAAATTTTTGATTTTTCTTACATAACAGACACAGGAAGGTGCTATTTATGAACCAAAGGCATTTTAAGGTGTAAAATAAGATAATAAGTAACACTGAATGTATTTTTAAAATTTAAAGCTGTTTTTCTCAGATATGTGATTTTAGCCCTTGCGCGCAACATATCTTAAAATATATTTAACCAATCACTTTCAAATTTTTTGGACTTACTTGTTTCATCCATATACATAATTTGTACTTAAAAAATTCACCATAAATAATAAAAAAAGAATTGTGAAGAGGTTTATTTCATGTTTTTTAACACTGAAAATGAAAATTTCATTTTGTTTAAATTTTAAAAATATTAAATTTTTTTCAAAATTTTAAGAAGTGTGTACAAATTAAAGATGTAGTAGTTATAAGTATATTATTTTCAAATTGAAGTCCATAAGTATAATATTATTTGAAATATCTTGCGCGCGGCTCCTACATACACCGTTATGTCTGTCAAAATTGTATAAATTTTAAAAAACAATACAAAATGTACATATAATTATATGAATTCAGTAAAATTTGTATAGTAAGAAAGGTTTTCTATATGTTTAGAGAAAAAAATTTGAACATCTGGGATACACCTGGTTGAAATTAAAAAATTGTAAAGATAACTCTATTTTCAATGAATTTCGACTGTTTAAAGGTCCTATGCCCCCCTTAAATCTTGTGATCAATGATCCATAAATAAATCCTGTTATGCATTATTATGTTAAATGTTGTCATATGCTGCCATGTTAAAAAATATAAAATTTCGAAGTTTTTAATCAATTTTAAATAATTCTATCTAGTTCTAGATTTATCTAGTAGTATTTATCTAGTATTAGACTATCTAGTTCGGTAAAAAAGCCGGATATAAAGTTTCGTGAAAATCCATTAATATTTGTGGAGCTAGGATTCCATAAATAGTTAAAACGTGTTCAGGAGGTCTTAAAACATATATTGACATCAAAATCTCGAATTCGAAATTTTCGGGAAAACAATACTTTCTCTATACTGTGTTGCATAATATGAGAAATTAAAAATTAAAAATGTAAATAGATAAAATCAAGGGCAAAGCGTTTTAAAAAAATACGAAATGTCTTTTATTTAACACATCCTAAAAGACGTACAAAATATATATTAAAACTGCCAGAGCACTTTCGGAATAGCGAAAGCGCTCTGGCAGTTTTTAATATATGTTTCGTACGTTTTTTAGAATGTGTTAAATAAAAGACATTTCGTTTTTTAAAACGCTTTGTCCTTGATTTTATCTATTGAAATGCAGACGTGATACCAATTGTGTTCAAAATGTAAAGTCAACAAAATGAGCAACATGTAAACATTCCCTCATTATTACTTTCCTTAACACATAATGTATAAGGAAAGTATTGTGACGGGGTCGAAAATTCGAATTCGAGTTTTCGACGGGAGAGCACGCTTCAAGCATCCCTGATCACGAATCAAACATTTTTGAGGTGATGTCTGTGTGTGTGTGTGTGTGTGTGTGTGTGTCAGTGAGTCTGTGGAGACGATATCTCACGAATGAATAGAGCGATTTGAATGAAATTTGGTACAAAAATCAAAACCTTTAATAAAGTTATGCAAATAGACATTTCTTATGTAATTTTTACTTAGAAAACGATTGACATAAACTTTAGAACGCTAGCATAAACCGTTCTCGAGATATATCACATTTTTTAAATAAATTTATAGTAAAATCCCATAAATGAAAAAAATATATATATATTAACTGTTGAGAAACATGTTCACTTTTCATATGTAATATCATGCGATAAATTGGGTGACATCATTCTTGTGGATCTAGCTCGTTCCATTCATGAGAAAAGATACTTTGAGTAATACTTTTGTAGATGAAAGCCAATAGTCATTTGTCTGTTATAAGAATAACTTATTTCTCCGTCCATAACGCTTGGCAAGATTTTGCCGACAAATTTGGCGGAATGTCGCCAACTTCGCGACTTTTTTAAATGTTGCCAAATTAACGAAAATCTCGCCAAATGGATAAAAATGACACTAAATCAATGAAATGACGACTAATTGACGAAAATTTAATATCTTGGAAAGAATATAAGTATCTACTATAAGAAAAACCTATTTTTTTACTGTAAAAGTAGTAAATTCATTGCATTATATAAGGAAAGTCATGTGTTATCCACATCAGATTTTTTTGTGATAGAGAAAGAAAAACTCGTATTTTGTTTTCAAAATGATAAATACTTACATGGAATATCTGTGCTTCGTTTATAGAGAGAGCAGGCACGCCTAATAACATGTAATAGATCATTTCCATTGCACACATGGACGAGTTCACCTAATCGCCCTGGTTGTCCTTTGGTACCTGTTATTCTTAGCATAACGATGATCAAAAGAACCAATAACTATAAAATATTGAAATGTTTTAATTAATTGCATGGACTTCATGAAAATACATTTATTTTTTAACAGAAATTCTCGTTGCGTTTGAAAATGGAGTAAAAAATAAATAAATTGAAATTATGAATATGAATGAGGTTAAAAATTTTAATAATAAAGAAATACTTGTGAGGTTCTCTCGCAAATTCCACATAGCTCAATCGATTATATACTTCTTTCCAAATCAGGAAGAATGGTATGAAATTTCAGAATGATTCCCGAAGTTGTACTTTCAGGACTAGAGTATCCTGTTGAAGGTTAGGACCCTACAACAGGGTACTCTAGATCTGAAAGTACAGCTTCGATCCTGCGGGGACTTGTCTCAAACTATTTTGAGATTTCAGAATATTTTTGGAAAGAGTTTTTGTTTCTTGTATTTGGCGGGGAGTTCTTCTATACCACGAATTAGTGCTTTTTTGTGAGACTTTAATACTTTTTGTAGATATATTTATAAACATGATTAAGTAACAATGGTATAGCAAATATTACTCATTGTATTTTAGTACTGCGCACCATTTATTAATGTTTTTAAATTCTTGAAATTCCAAACCAAATTTATTTTCAGGTTTTAAAAGAAAAGTATGTACGTTAGCAGTTTCAGCTGTAGATCTTTCAACACTGGAGGAAAGGCTGGAACGATAATAGTAAAAAGTGTCATTTTGAAATTCTTTCTTCTCAGGTGCTACCACACCAATTGTAATTATTTTTTTGTTTCTCTCAGCTTTGAGACGGCTTTTCGGAGAGAAAAGAACCAAGTCTTTATCTTTCTTGGATGTTGAGCTACAGACCCTTAAAAACCGCGATTTGTCGCTTCAAGTATAATATACACTTGCCAGCTACGCATTCGGACATGACAGCTTTGCGGGGCGGAACGTTACTGCGTTCCTAAGTTAAATCCAAATAAAATTGTCATGAAGTTTATACATTTTTATTTTCCCTCCAATACATAGTATATATAAAGAAGAAGTAATTGCAATGGTATCAAAATTCTGGCTTTTGCAAAGCTCTGTAGGATACAAAGCTTCGCTGTCACTTGCAAGATAACTCTGTTGATAAATATGCATATGTAAAATAAATTACTCTTTCAAAAGTTATAAATTTAACATTTCCGTAATGTTAATTTAGCATTTGTAAATTTAACATGTAAATTTAACATTTCCGTAATTTTTAGTATAGGCCTTTAAGCCTCGTAATTCGGTCTTATTTATACCAGTGTTTACAACATTGCTAGGACGCTAGTATAAAGTAGTATAAAGGCGTATTCCCCCCCCTCTCTTCCTCGACGTCTCAATTTCAAGATTAGAGTTCTACTGTCAGAGCCAGCAGCTATCCGGAAGGAATCTTACAAGCTTAAAATCGATAAGTTACAAGATTAGGCTACTAAAAATATATGTTGCGAAAAATATGGTTGAAAATTTTTAATAAAATTGATGCCTTAATATTTCTTTTAAAATTAAAAATGACTTGATACAAAACTTCGAAATAAATAATAAATCTACTTGAAAACTTGAAGCTGTTAGTCTAAAATTAGATACTCTTATATGGAGAAAAATCAATGAGCAAAATATTTCACAAAACTTAATATAAAAGTCTCAAAAGTTAGTAGAAATAATAGAACTACAAAATATTCATATTTATCTTTCCAGATAAGCGGTGAAATATTTTCAATTCCATTTAGTTTTGGATTGGTATCAAATGAAAAATGTAAAAATTTACCAAACAATCCGCAGGAAAAGATTAATACACTTATTTCAAAACGAATATATTCTAAGAATGTTAATCAGATGTAACTTTGACATTACCTTTAAAATCATTACGAACATGTTGAGTTCGGTGTAAACTCGATATGCGCCTGAAACTTCTCACAAACCTATTAAAAGACGTCTGTGGCTCAATGACAGATGCAAGTCCAATGTCTTTAAAGGTGAGTTGTAGCTGAGGGTACTACATTCAAGCAGGTGTATGCACGTAATTCGAAAGTCTGGCGCCAAGCTATCAGAGGAAAATTCACGAGTATTTTCGTTTTATTCAGATCAGATATATTTCAATTCGTTAGGACGCCCAAAGAAAGCTTTTCACTTGTTAGAAGGAATTGGCCACTGACATAAGATATCAAAGATAGTTTATCCTTTTGAGGGTTACAGTAATCGATCATGTTTTCGTGATCATAAATGGACAAAGGCCTTCTTGTGGTTTGCGACGATTACGCAGAAGATAATGGAGATTTCCAGAAATTGTTTATGGTAAAGCATTTCGTTGTAAGATAAGGAAATATGAATTCTATTTATTTCCAGGATCGTACTACGAATTCGACTTTTTATCACTAGTTTCTTGAAATAAAATAAAATATTATTTCGAGAAATTTTTTTTATTTTTATTTTAGTTTACCGAAAAGACGAAGTTATATTTTGATAACAGTTGCAAGTGTACACAACTGAGAAGCCAGTTTTTATACAGAAACTCAAATAACATACCTTAATATCAAATTTGATTTCAAAACAATTTTAATTTCATTATTGGTGGCAAAAACTTTTGCCATATTATTGTTTTTACTAAAATGTTTTTGAAGCATCTATTTTTCAGGATTTGCTCGATAGAGCTTAGATGATGACTGACAGCGATTCACCATTGAATTGAGATTGAGAATTCAATTAGGATTTACACTTCCGGTTCTTGTTCTATTTCTGGTTGAAAGATTTTAATTCTTCTTGAAACATCTATTTCTCAAAATTGGTTATGAATAAAGCTTAGAAGATAAATGATATTGATTCAGCATCAAATTCTGGTAGGATAGTTTACTAAAGATTTCCACTTCTGGTTCAAAAAATTTCTTTAAAATATCTATCGCCCAAGATTGGCTGTAGATAGAGCTTTGATAGTGGTTAATATGGATTCAACGTCAAATTTCAGAGGAAATAGAGGTTCACTAAGGGTGTTCACTTCCGGTTCGGGGGATGTCACTTTCGATTAAAACATTTACCTTTTCCTTGCAACATCTATTTACCAAAATTGGCTAGAGATAAAGCTTAGATAATGACTGATTCATCACTAAATTTTGAAGCTGGTACGTAGTTAGCTCATTAAAGATTTCAATTTCTGGTTTTGAAGCTGTTACTTCCGGGTTTTCTGAAAATTCTTTTGACTGTACGAAATAAGCGTGCAAAAGAGTAAAAATAAGCTTAACAGTTCCATCGAAAATGAAGTAAACATACCACTTGTCACCATATTAAGGCTCCTTCATGAACTTTTTGTTATCTTTATTTTTAAGAAATATAATGCATTTTCTTTACGGATAAAAAAAACCGTGAATGGCAATGCAATGGAAACATGATTAGTTCAGCATGCGGAGCTGGATTTACAATCGCGAAGATCCGAAGTAATATTATAAATGAGACCTCTTTCCCCACACAAATAGTTTTCTTAAAACTTTAACTAGAATTTCATCCTTGCGGTCGCACGAACATGGGATGTGTACTAAAAATAAAAATACCTTTAAATATAAAATTTAAATGAATTAAAATGACTAAATAAGAAAAAAGTAATATATGCCAAAATACTATATTATACATATATCCCAATTGTCTGAACTATAAAGGGAAAACTCTTACGATTTTGCAGGCATGTAAAGCTGCCAGTGGCATACAACCTACTGACTGGGTTTCTGTAGGAAAATGCCTATGTGTTGGGAGGAGTCTTAGTTAAAAAGTCAAACATTCCTAATGTAAAATGTAAATGCATATATGCTGATTTAGTCCTTTCTTAAACTCGGAGTAATAACCGAGCTGTTAGGGCTTTACATGCCGCATATATGCTGTTTTAGTCCTTTCTTAAACTCGGAGTGATAACCGAGCTGTTAGGGCTTTACATGCCGCATATATGCTGTTTTAGTCCTTTCTTAAACTCGGAGTAATAACCGAGCTGTTAGGGCTTTACATGCCGCATATATGCTGCTTTAGTCCTTTCTTAAACTCGGAGTAATAACCGAGCTGTTAGGGCTTTACATGCCGCATATATGCTGTTTTATTCCTTTCTTAAACTCGGAGTAATAACCGAGCTGTTAGGGCTTTACATGCCGCATATATGCTGTTTTAGTCCTTTCTTAAACTCGGAGTAATAACCGAGCTGTTAGGACTTTACATGCCGCATATATGCTGTTTTAGTCCTTTCTTAAACTCGGAGTAATAACCGAGCTGTTAGGGCTTTACATGCCGCATATATGCTGTTTTATTCCTTTCTTAAACTCGGAGTAATAACCGAGCTGTTAGGGCTTTACATGCCGCATATATGCTGTTTTAGTCCTTTCTTAAACTCGGAGTAATAACCGAGCTGTTAGGGCTTTACATGCCGCATATATGCTGCTTTAGTCCTTTCTTAAACTCGGAGTGATAACCGAGCTGTTAGGGCTTTACATGCCGCATAAATGCTGTTTTAGTCCTTTCTTAAACTCGGAGTGATAACCGAGCTGTTAGGGCTTTACATGCCGCATATATGCTGTTTTAGTCCTTTCTTAAACTCGGAGTGATAACCGAGCTGTTAGGGCTTTACATGCCGCATATATGCTGTTTTAGTCCTTCCTTAAACTCGGAGTGATAACCGAGCTGTTAGGGCTTTACATGCCGCATATATGCTGTTTTAGTCCATTCTTAAACTCGGAGTGATAACCGAGCTGTTAGGGCTTTACATGCCGCATATATGCTGTTTTAGTCCTTTCTTAAACTCGGAGTGATAACCGAGCTGTTAGGTCTTTACATGCCGCATATATGCTGTTTTAGTCCATTCTTAAACTCTGAGTGATAACCGAGCTGTTAGGGCTTTACATGCCGCATATATGCTGTTTTAGTCCTTTCTTAAACTCGGAGTGATAACCGAGCTGTTAGGGCTTTACATGCCGCATATATGCTGTTTTAGTCCATTCTTAAACTCGGAGTGATAACCGAGCTGTTAGGGCTTTACATGCCGCATATATGCTGTTTTAGTCCTTTCTTAAACTCGGAGTGATAACCGAGCTGTTAGGGCTTTACATGCCGCATATATGCTGTTTTAGTCCATTCTTAAACTCTGAGTGATAACCGAGCTGTTAGGGCTTTACATGCCGCATATATGCTGTTTTAGTCCTTTCTTAAACTCGGAGTGATAACCGAGCTGTTAGGGCTTTACATGCCGCATATATGCTGTTTTAGTCCATTCTTAAACTCGGAGTGATAACCGAGCTGTTAGGGCTTTACACTCCGCTCCGGAGAAAATGTTATATTGTTATGAAACTTCGTACACGCTATGCGTTTGCAAAGATAAATAAATGATTACATACGCATTTTATCGTTCTGTAGATGATATTATTTACTTCTAAATATAAAATTACTCTTAAAAAGAAAATACGTGTTTAGCTTCTAGTATAATGTAAACAGTCTTAAACATATATTACAAGTTCGATAAAATGTAAGAAGCAGGGACATTTTCCACTTATAAAGGTCATATAATGTGTTAAATCTTCAATATATTTTTCCTTATACTATAGATAATATATTATAGTATAAAGAATGTATTGTAACGGGGTGGAAAATTCGAATTTTAGACGGGAGAACACATTTCAAGCATCCCCGAACACGAAGCTAACGCTTTTGAGATGATGTCTGTGCGTGTGTGGGGGGAGGGGGGGGGGCGTGAGATTGTGGAGACGATATCTCATGAATGAACGAAGCAATTCGAACAAAATTTAGTACAAAAGTTACAATCAGTGAGTAATGGAAGCTTATTGCTTTTAAACGCCATGGAATGTTCGGAAGACGCCAAGATCTTCGAATGAAAGTTTGAAAAAATGATCAAAAAATCTAAACTTTCAATAAAGTTACGTAAATAATCATTTCTAATGCAATATTTCATTAGAAACCGTTTGACATAAACTTTAGAACTCTAGCATCAACCGTTTTCGAGATATTACACATTTTTCAAATAAATGTATCAAAAAATCACATAAAATAAAAGAGGTATCAACTATTGTGAAATATATTCACTTTTGATATGTAATATTAATTTGGCGGCTAATTTGGTGGAATATCGCAAACTCGACGACTTTTATTTTTCTCTTGCCAAATTGACGAAAATATCGCCAAATTTATAAAAATGACACCAAATCAATGAAAATGACGACTGATTGAGGAAAATTCCATATCGTGGAAAGAATGTAAAAATTTACTGTAAGAATAACCTATTTCTTCGTCCGTAACGCTTGGCGAAATTTTAGCGACGAACTGGGCGGAATATCGCCAACTTGGCGAGTTTCCCAAATGCTACGAAATTGACGAAAATTACGCCAAATTGGTGAAAATGACGCTAAATCAATGAAAATGACGACTAACTGATGAAAATTCAATAACGGGGAAAGAATATAAGAATCTAACTATAACAATAACCCATTTCTCAGTCCATCCTTTCGTAACACTTGGCGAAAAATTTAGCGACGAATTTGGCGAGATGTCGCCAACTTGGTGGCTGTTTTAAATGTTTGCCTAATTGACGAAAATGTCGCCAAATTGATAAACGTTAATGGGAGGTAATGTTTTGCACATTTTGAATCCCGTCATACAACGGTTATACCTACTAGTATATAAAAAATAGTCTTCTCTTCGTTTGTCTGTAACGCTTGGAGATACATTTGGCGAACTTGGCGAATTATCTAGCGAAATATTGTCAATTTGACAATATTTCGCCCCAGATTGTCGAAAATTTCGTCAAAATTGCAAGAATGACGCCAAGTTAACAAAAATGACTCCAAAACGATGAATAAATTATTAAAATATGTTAATATATGGACTATACGTATTATTAATTGAGGATGCTATCAATATTGATAATTGTCAATTGAGAGTTGCATGAACAAGAGAGTTGCATGAACAAGAGAGTTGCATGTTGTCATCTGGAAAGGCGCTAGATGTACAATTCAATGTTATAAATACTGTGCCGTGGATCTTATACATCATTTTTTCACTGTGAAAGAAGCAAATTCATTGCATTATATAGGAAAGGCATATGCGGCCCACATCAGATTTTTCTTATTACTTCAAAAAGGCTGTTGTTGTGCAATCTAAGAATTAAATCCCATATACGAAGTGAGTTTTCCGGCGTATTTAATGACATCTTTAAATTCACAAAGGTTGCTGTATTGATGGCCATTAATCTACAGCTGTTGCTAACAGATCTTAAATTTTTACTTGGTTTTAATCTTGTCTTTAGTCCTCAAACCACTTTTTAGCTAATTGTGATGTATGAGTTGGGCCATGTTCTGCAGGAAATGCACTACCCGACATAGAAAATGCAACACTATGAAGCTTTGGCCGTAAAATTATGCAAATTGCGAGACAAACGCAGCTGGCCGATGTATGCAAATGATCTGAAATGAAAGTAGGTCACGTGATTAGAGCGCGGGACAAAAAGGATGGAAACAGCTGATGAACCAACAGTTGTTACTGTCTGTCGCCAACTGAAACCTGTTTTCCGAGTTGGTTTTCATATCAGAAGACACATGTTGTTAAAGAAATACCTGGCCGACGACGCCGAAGTCCGCTTCAGCATTTGGACGATCGTGCGAGGGGATTCATTTTAGGCCTAAATACGACTGGGTGATCGTACCGACGTATCGTCGCTGAAACACGCGTAGATTCGTTCACTGTGCAAATGATTTGGATAAGATGGATTGAAGAACGACATGTGAATCGTTGCAGTGGCACAGGTCCATCCAGACGTACGCTAGCACCCGTTGATCGACGTATTCGAAGACATGCGGTGGCGACCCCCACAAACGACCACTATAGAAATTCAGCAGAATTTGCAGGGTATATTGTATGTTCCAATATCAGCGAGAACAATTTCTCGATTGGCCGAAAGCGACTTGCACTCAAACCGTCCTTTACGAAGACTGCCATTGACGACAGGACACCAACGTGGGAGATTGTAATGGTGTCGAGCCTGGGCCTCTTGGACGACTGAATGGGGCAGAGTAGTGTTCAGTTACGAGTCTGTTCTGTTTGTCGAATGACAGCCACAGTGTGAAAGTCTGGAGGCGACGTGGAAACAGATCCAATCCTGCTGCGACTGTTGAATGCCATACTGCTCGACAACGCGGCATCATGGCTTGGAGTGCCATCGGCTTCTATAGCTGGTCACCTTTGGTACGTATCAGAGATGCAAGGACGGCACGCCGATATGTGGATGCGGTGCTGCGGCAGGTTGCACTGACCTATCTTCAACGGTTGCAAAATGCTGTTTTCCAGTAAGATAACGCGCAACCGCATACAGCACTCATTAGCCAGACAAGCCTTGCAGTCCAGGTGCTTCCTTGTCCTCCGCTGTCATCAGATCTCTCACCCATCGAGCACGTATGGGACGTGATTGGCAGTCGTTTGATTGTCCTGCTCTTGCCTCAAACAGAGGATGACCTGTGGAGGATGGTTGAAGGTATATGGTCATCCATCCCTCAGGGAACTATCCGCACTTTCATTGCATCTGTTCCTTGAAAGGTTGCTGCTTGTATCGCAGCAACAGATGGTCCTACTGCCTACTGATCACCCTGTCTATGTCATTACTGTATTGCATTATCCTTCTGGAATTAACATCACTTATTTATATATGCCATCTCTGTCTGTGTGTCCATTACCTTCACGCTCTATTCGCTCTTTCACGGTGTTGCATTTTCAGTGTCGGGTAGTGTATATAAATTTTCACCCACGATTGCAAACTTGAAAAAGGCAGACAAATTTTAGAAAAAGGTTTGACAAATCGTTCTGATTACTTACTCTGCCTTTTAAAATCGCAATGTTAATTGCTTTCAAAAGCTCCCAAATCATTATTATCCCCCATCATGATGTTATTTGCGGGTAAAATGTTTTTTTTGCGGGTATTATTAAAATAAGAGGCAAATCCATCTGAATCACAGATGATTCGCTACAGAAAATGGATATTTAAACGAATATGATTTGAAAATTGCAGTCCTTTCCTTTGATGTATTCTGTTTAATGGAGATTCGCATTTACTTTTTATATGTGAGGATGCCAGGTAGTTACAGTCTCTAACAAGAAATTTATAAAGAAGGCTTCATATGGTGGCAAGTGGTGTATACACTTCATTTTTGACGAAATTATGCATTTTTATACTCTTTTGGCCATTTTATTTTCTACACTCATACGAAGATCAGAAGAAACTGGAATGGACATCTCTAGAACCGGAAGTAGAAACCCTTAGTGAGTCACCCCCTTTCGAATTTGATGCTGAATTCATATCAGTCTCTATCTATTAAAGCCAATCCTGAGAAATAGATGCTTCAAAAATTGTTTGTTAAACAATGATATATTAAAAATTTTGCCACCAATAACATGTTCAATATTTCGTATACCAGTTTTAAGCCGAATACTATTATTTTCTTTACCTTTTGGCTGGAAAGAGTGTTGAGTGTTGAAAACCCAGACCACACGACCAACCCGAAGGCTTATGGTAGCAAGATGTGTGGCCGGGAACTTTATTTTTAGATTCAATAGATTACAGAACATATATTAAAATGAATCGCATCACAGGAACACAGAAAACTACACAGAGACTTATAACACATAGAACAACACAATTAAAACACAGAGTACACAAAAATACAGGAGTAATAAATTCAGGTATAACCAGAATGGGAAAAGGATGAAAGTTTTCCCTGGAATTACGTAAGATGATGAAGAATATTTTGATGGCAGTTTTTCCAAAAATTTACATATGATGATGAAGTATGATATGATGATGATAATTATATCAAATGAAAGGTGAATGTGGATGAAAATGGTTGGTAATGATTGAACAGAAGGTGTACTAACATTTTGAAGAGGTTTACAATGATTATTCTGTATGAAAATTGGAATTTACCGAAGAGATTTACAATGATTTTTCAGAATGAGTAAATTGGAATTTACAGAAGTATACAATTGTTTACAGGTATTTTCAGCAACATCCCAAAAGAACCAAGGAAAAGAGGAGCAGTGCAAAGTCAGGGACCAGAAGGGGCCAGGAGACCCCCAGGTTGATCAGGGAATATTATTCGAAATTTCGCGGGCGGAGAGGATGCAATTTTTAATTTTTTGAATAGAAGAATTGTTCTTAAGAACCCTGGAAAACCAGGCCGCAGAGTTAGCACTAGTGGGCCGAGAGAGATGATTAGGGAGGGTAAGGGGGCAAGAAAAAACAAAGTGATCTGCATCGCCGTAGGCGTTACATGAACAGTTAGAGGTAGTTTTTTGTTTGAAAAAGTACAGGTAGTCCAGAAAAGGGCCATGGCCTGTTAAAAAGTAAGTAAGAAATTGATTTGAAATTAAAAAATTTGGGTCAACAGAGGGAAGAAAATTTGAAATTCGAGCGGGGTCGTGGGTACGGGGAGAGATATAATCATTTAAGTAAGATTGCCATTGGCTAAGAAGAAGGTTTTTACAATGTTTTTTTAGCAGAGAGTAAGGGTAGGGGATGGAAAGGGGGGAGCCAGAAATGGTAGCAAGTTTGGCAAAGTGATCTGCGGCCTCGTTGCCAGGGTTATCCGCGTGAGCTTTTACCCAGGAGAGATTAATGAGATTTTTGAATGGACTAGCTTTAATTTTGATTTTATTTAAGAAATTTTATTTATTTTTTATAGATCTAAATGCCAAAATTGAGGAGAGACTATCCGAAAATATATTTACCTTAGAGTTGTTTTCGATTGCCCAGGAGATTGCATAGTCTATGGCTGCAATTTCAGCCTGGAAAACAGTGTTTTCACCACCTAGTTTAAAGGAAAAGACCCGATCCAGGACATCATGTTTAAAGATGCAGACGGCGAATCCAGTGTTGCCGTCGAGGGAGGAACCATCAGTATAAATGTTTAAATTGGAGAAGGAAAGAGGGTCCGAGGGTTCGAAAAGGACAACCCTGTTAGCAGGAGGAGAGGAAGAAAAGGGTGAATTAAAGTCAAAAAGGGAAAGGGCGGGAAAATCAAGGGAAGAAAAAGGGTTTTGACGAAGTTTCCAAAAGGTAAATTTTGAATGCAAGGATTTTATTACTAAGTGAATGGGTGGAATCCATGTAAGGGAAAAAAGAGAGATGTTTGAAGAGGTCCTAAAACCTGAAGAGATCTTAAGAAGAAAAATTCTTTGTATTGAAAGAAGAGTTTTAATTTGAGCCCCTGTTAGATTGTTGCCCCAGATACCCGCCCCAAAGTTTTCGATGACCGCCAAGTACCCAACTTTCAAAAAGGATTTATTAACACCCCAGTTACAACCGGCCAGTTTACCGAAGGTTGAGGCAATCTTGAAACATCTCTCCTTAAGATGGAAGACGTGGGCACTCTCTTTTAAAGTTGTCATCTAAAACTATTCCAAGAAATTTGAGGTGCCTGGAGATTGTTATCTTAATATTGTTGATTTTAAAAGTGGGATTTTTCTTAATTTTTGAACGGGACTTATTGAAAATGATGGCTTGACATTTGGAGGGGGTGATTTCTAATTTTAATTTAGTAAGAGATTCCGAAACTAGATTTAACAGCACGTTATTATTTATAGCCAAGGAGCGAAGAGTAGGAGCATAGGTTACCACCGCAAGATCATCTGCGAAGGCTTGGAGGTGGTTTTGATCATTATTTAATAAGAGAATGTTATTGAAATAAATATTCCAGAGAGTTGGTGAGATAATCGAGCCTTGTGGGGCTCCGCGGGAAATATGTTTGGTGTGTACTGTGGGGCCATCAATACAAGATATGATTCTGTTTTGTAAGTAGGAAAAGATAAAATTTTGAAATGTGGGAGGTAGATTAATTTTATTAAAAGTATTTGGGAGGATTTCCCAGTTTAGGTTGTCGAAGGCTCCGCAGATGTCCACGGTGGTTAGGGAGACATAATGTCCTGGTCTGAGTTCATTGATTGAGTCGATCAACCTGTGAGTCGCGTCCTCGCAGCTGCACAACTCACGGAAACCAAATTGGAGGGGATGGAGAATCTCGCCAGAGGTGAGCCAATAGTTTAGTTTATTTATGAAGAGTTTTTCAAGAATTTTTCCCAGGGTTGGGAGCAAACAGATTGGTCTGTAAGACGAACAGAGGGAAGGGTCTTTGCCGGGTTTATTAAAGAACAAAACGTTAGCTGTTTTCAGGCAGGAGGGAAAGTGGCAGAATTTAAAGCATAGATTAAGAGCTTTGGTTAAAAGGGAGGGAAAGGCTTCATACAATTTTTTCCATATGGTGAAGTCAATTTTATCTGGGCCTTCCACTCTTCAGGTTATTAAAGACAACGTAAAATTCTTCCGGGGAGATCTCACCCAAACCGAGAGTTGGCAGGGAGAGGGAGGGAAAACCCGAAAAATTTGCATCCTCCTTGAAGCAGTGGTCCAATAACCGATCAATTTTATCATGATAATTTAGATTAATGTTGTCTGAGAATTGTAGTTCAATACTATTGATTTTTCGGTGTTTTTGGAATGCATATTTGAAATGAGTGCCGAAAGAGGAGTTACATTTGGAGCAGAAAGTTTTCCAGGAATTAAGTTTTGTTTTATTAATCAATTTTTTATATCTTGCCCTGTTTAATTTATATTTAGTTTGGGCTGCTGAAATGTCCTCCAAGGGGGCAGAGTTTTTCTCTAAAGATTTAACACGTTTATAGAGGGCCGAGACAAAATTGCGGAGTTTAGTTAAATCCTTGTTCCACCAGGTGAAACCTTTGGCTTGTTTGGATTTCTTTTTTCTTATATTGGAAAGGCTGGAAAGAGTGTGAAGAGTTGAAGCTTGTGGTCTGAAGCTCGTGGTTTTCTAGAAGCTTAAAACACACACTTTTGCTTTTTAAAAATAATACTCAATAACTTGTCACTTCTATTTATGCACCGAACAATTTCGATTTGATTGAAGTCGTAAAAATCCCCAGCTCGCGAGTAGATGCTTTAGCACCAATGACTCCTTAATTGCAATTTCCCCCACTCAGTTACATTATGTTCAATGTAACAAAAAACAAAGATATTTTTATTATTAGCTGTATATGTGAGAACGATAGATTATGAAGTTGGTCTTAATAGACTTATGATGTTTTTACAAGCTTAAAAAATAATTTTCAGAAGTCTTTATTAAGTAATAAATACATTTAAATTTATAAGAATACACTGAAATATAAATATATAATTACATTTTGCCTGTCACATAGTTGATCTTGGTAAAATATCTTTCGATTAATTCTGATCTATTGTTAGTTTTGTTCCATGACGTTTTCTTAATTTTAATACCACTAATCTTTAAATTTAATACCTCTTATTTAGATTTTGATGTACTTCTTATTTTAATAATAATAACTTTCATCATAATATTCCTTACTTTAATCATGCTATCTTATGCACGATTATGTCATAGGATTAATAATGACCCAGGCCTCTGTCCGGAACGCTTAGCAAAAAATTGGCGGCTTTGGCAACGAATTTGGCGACTTTTTTAAATCTCGCTCTCATGCATGTCGTAAAAGGCGACTAAAATGGGTACCCAGTCTGCAAGGGTATAATTGGGTTCCCCCTTTTGGGAGTTTGGCAAATGGCCAATCACTTTTTCCTGTGAAAAAACTTTGGTTAAAGTTTTAAGCATGGAGTTAGCAAGTACTTTTACCTCCATGGTTTTAAGATTTTAAGTAAAATAAATTATTATAGTACTCTGATAATTTAGAAAATATCACCGCCGAGTGTATCGCATTTTAGAGATGTTTAAATACAATTGCATTGCTGTTGGAAAATGTTTCATCATCAATGCTTTAAGCATGATTGATCTTTCTTGTTATATCTCTGTCTGTTATATAAAATGTGTTCTCGCATAGAATCAGATTAATTTATTTTTACTTTATTAACTAGAAGATTTAAATTTTCAAAGGATTCTTCTTTAAGTCATACCTTTTCAATACATTAAAATCTTTTTAAATCGTCGAACTCTACAGAGGGATTCATTAAGGATTTCCATCTCCGGTTTTAGAGATATCACTTCCGGTTTTTCTAAAAATCCGCATGACTATACGAAATACGCGTGCAAAGAGAATTAAAATGTTTAACAGTTCCGCTAAAAATGAAGTGTTTAAACCATTTGCCATCACATGAAGGTTTCTTCATGTGATGGCAAATATTGTTATTAATTTCTTGTTTTTTTAACACTTTCCAACATAGCTGAAAATTGTTTATGACTTTGCTTATTCTGTCTGTCTGTTCGCACGATAACTGTCGTAAAAATGATTTTATCAAAATGAAATTTTAGTATGTTGTTGAGACAGTCTCTGGAACATATGGGAATAAAAATTAATATCACCCAATTAGTTTCGGATTAAACCCGTGTTGAAAAAATGAAATACATTGAACTAATAAACTAATTTTTCAAATATTTTTTAAGCGAAGTAAAATTTTACAAATTGCTTCGAAAATTTTAAGAAATATTTAAATTATCACATAAAATGAGGAAAATTTTTTTCTACAAAATATGTTAGTAGTTTTTTAAATAAAAATTGAAATAATAATTACACTCATGATATATTAAAAGATCACGTGACTCGTTGTAAAATAAAATATGGCATCCATTTTTTTCCATGTGATATTTAAGAATCTTTAACATTTATATTTATATTTAGTGTTGCATCCGTCCTAAAACCGCTTTATTTTTGTGCATTATCTGTGTATCTAAATTCCGTGCTTACGCAATTACAACATTTTTTATTTTAAATGATTATTAAACTTTGATTATTTCTACAACAAAGCCTAATTTTAACTTATGCAGAATATAAACAAATCAAGCGATTGCAACGTGGGTTGTATAAGAATTGTTGAATTTTTTTCACACAAAATTATTTAGCTCTGGAGTCTGGAATATAAGTGATATGGATGAAATATTCATTAATTTTTTTCATAGAAAAGCAGACGATTTATATTTCGATGAATTTTATGTTTTTAAGTATAATAAATTACTGTAGTACTGCGATAATTTAAAAAATATCATGGCTGAATGTATCACATTTTAGAGATGTTTAAATAAAATTGCATTTCAGGTGGAAAGTGCTTCGTGATCAATGCTTATGCATGATTGATCTTTCTTGTTTATTATATCTTTGTCTGTTATATAAAATGGGTTTTTCCCATAAATTCATTTTATTTATTTCTCAAAGAATTTAGCCTTTTAAGTCATACTTTTTCAATGCATTATATGCATTATAATCCTCCCTTTTAAAATCCCAATGCTAATAGTTTACAAATATAAAGTTTGTTTATTTCCAATAAAATGCATAGACAATTGTTGCTTTGCATTGAAAATTCAATCCAGTCCAATACATAGCAATGTCTAATTTTTAAAATGTATTTTGTATTTTGAATGTATTTTGAAAATAGATGTATTTTGTATTTGTAATTTTAAAAATTTAAAAGTATTTTATATTTTATGCCCTAAAACCTATGTATTTTGTATTTTGTATCGAAAATACATAATAGCACGTGAAGAGGAAAGATAATGCCATTGGGATGTAGAGAATCATATCGCCACACAGACAGCTTTACTAGAGATTTGATCGTAGGATTGTGTACGACTGGTTGGTCTCTGCATCGTATTGCGACGAAAACTCAATGTAATGCAACAACTGTCACTCGAATTTGGCCACAGTGGTTGGAAGAAATCAATTAGAGTCGTCATAGTGTTACTGATGCATGTAGGTGGACATCAGAACGTATCGATCGTTGTGTTTGATACCAAGACGTTGATTACTGCACTTGTACCAAAGGGAAAAATAAAATAAAATTGTGGAGATAAATCTAGCGGATGATAAAGAAAATACTAAAATGAGTTAAATATGTATGAAATGTGATTGCTCTTTCTTTGTTTTAGGAAAGTAAAAGAAAGAAAAAGAAAATACAGAAGTAAATTATTGACGGCGATGATTAACCAACGTTGTCATTCTATTGATAAAGTTCATTTGGAAGACGGCACTCCAATGTTACATCATTCAGCCACATGCAATGTTGTTGTAGTTCGAGCTGGACCCAAGAAAGATGTCAAGTTGTAGTAACCCCACAATTTACAGTGGACGACATTCGACGAGATATACAGGCATCTATGAACATCCTAACATCAACTTGGACTGTGAATAGCAGATTCTTCTTCTTCTTCGCCCCAGACCGTCCGACTTACCCGAAATGTGAATCGCAGATTGGTTGAGGCAGGTTTGCGCTCACGTCAGCTATTGCAAAGACTGCCCTTCATCACGGTCTATCGTCGCGAAAGGATGCATTAGTGCCAACACAGACACGTCTGGGGAAGCTAATGAAAGATTATCTTGTTTAGCGATGAGTATCTACCTCTTTCGTCGTAACGCTGATGAGCGTTGATTGAGAATCTAGAGATGACGTGGCCAATCATGCTGCCATTCATAAGCGTCATACAACTTCATAGCTTAGTATCATGGTTACGGATGCCATGATCCTCGACAGCTGTTCAACTCTTATATCCCTAGAGAGTACAATAACGACACAACGATACGTTGATGAGGTGCTACAGACCTTTGCTTTCCTTACTTTTGAAGTATTCCTGACGCCTTGTTTCAACAAGGCAATGCTCATCTTCACAGTGCTGACGTCAGCAGATAATGTCTATAAGGTGTCCGGATACTGCCTTGGCGAGGAAGATCCCCAAGCCTTCTCTCTAAAAGTAAACATTTGAGACATAATTGGTTGTCGACTTCATGCTTCTGCACATGAAGTCGACAGCCAGTCCTTGGAATGCCGTTGAATTAGCGATGCAGATAAACGTTGGAGATTCCACAGAGCACTACCCGTGAACTGTTTAAGTTGATACCACAGTGTATTGCCACATGTATAGCATAACATGGCGGCCATAAAACACATTAACCTATGTCAAATTATACTGTGCCTTCGATCATTACATTCATTTAAAATTTCGAAAATTAAATTTCTTATTATCTACCATTTGTTTATGTGTATACTAAGTTTCGTCTTTTAGCAATATAGAGGCTTGCACCTGTGAAGACCTAAGCGCTAACCTGCAGGCCGTAAGTTAATGAATAATTTAGCCATTTATAATTTTAATGGGATTATATTCCTATATGCTCGGCCTCGGATAACAAGTTTTCCGATCAAAAGTAGAAAATAAGATTAATAATTTATAAACAATACAAGGTAAGAGCATACTAATTTTATTTCTCTGAAATATTTTCTATATATTACATTCCTTTGCAAGTCATTCTTTTGTAACTGATCTACATTACAGAGAGTTTTCAATCTTTTTGTGTTAACATGCTAGAATTTTATAACAGTATCACCTGTTATTACAGGTGGAATCATAGGATTAAATATAATTTTTTGTTTTATGAAATAATTTAATCAGTAATATTATACAATTTCAAAACTTCCTTTGCTGCTTAAGTTTACTTATTGTGATAAGAATATATCATAAATATAATTTTTGTTACACTAAATAATTTTTATTTACATATATAGATAAATTTCTAAAGCATCTATAATTGCACAAAGTGTAAATATTTGTAAACTCTAATTTAAGTAGTAAAATTTTTTATGTTAATTCTATATAGTCTTTTCATGGAAAATCTGTGTTCATTTCTATCAGTCAGCAGTGATGTCAGTGGAAACCGGATGTAGGCAAACGAACTAGTCTCAAGTTGGTAGTTAAAATCTGTACTTCCCAAGGGTTCGCTCCTCGTCTTCTTGAGTTTGAGATAAGACTATAAAGACTGGTCTGTTGCGATTTGAAAGGCCAAGGTTAGGACGGTTTGAATAGTTGTCGCTTTGAGTTGTGATCAGATTACCATTTTCATCAGTTGACGATTCTCCTGTAGATATCTGTAAATAAAGAAATGAGATAAAACTAGCTGCTTTGTGTTCAAATATCGGGGTATTCTATATAACAGAGTATAAAGTTACCAAGTAGCAGCGTCAACTGAATTTTTAGTTGACTAAGAAATCGATTGAAAATTGAATCAAGGATTTGTAATCATAATTGATTTAAACAATTAATCATATTAGTCATCAATCGGTTTCCAATAGGTCAGTTATCAACCATTAATCTGAAATTCAATCATTATCAAATTCAATCATAAGAAAAAAAAATATTTATCGTGATATTTTAATTCATTGATCACATCAGTATTCATTGGTGATAACACAGTAAATCGTTAATCAGCAGTTTCCAAGCGTATAACGAAAAAATTATTTGTAAGGATGACGGGTAATTTAATCCGTTTATTAAATTAGTCATCAGTTAATTGATTTCACTAATTATTAATCATCAGCCTTTAATGGAAATGTTCAGTAAAAATTTGGATAATTTTTTATACTGGTGTTTGGAGATTCCCAGTTACATTGAAGGTCCGTGTCCTAAAACTTTTGGGGCTTTATTTAAAGAAGAGATTGTGATAAAGATTGATGGACATTGACGGAAATAAATAGTTAGGTTATTTTATATTTTGACTAGAATGAATGCCCGGCGTTGCTCAGGATTTCAAATTCAAATATTTAATTAAAATTATAGCGGAACTCACAGCGAATTCTCGAAAACCAAAGAAAGCTTTAACAATGCGTTTGCTTAGAACAAAAAATAAAGAGAGAAACTCGAATGGGCTTGAAAGTATTTATTTGGCTAACACAACGCTGCTAAATAGCGAACGGTATCCCAGCTGCAATGCATGCTGAGAATTCAGTCTGCAGCCATGTTATGACGTCACGACTTGAGAGATCCTTTTTCATACGTGACGTCCGAAACTCGTATGGAGCAGACAGAGAAAACCCCGTTCTAGGGCGAAAAGTGGAGGTCCGTTAATTTGTTATGAGCAATTTGAAACTTTATGAGAAGTTTCACTTCAAATTTAATTAACATTTGAGAAATAGCGTCACTTAATATTGTTTTCATTATTCAAATGCAAATATCTCCATATTCAAGCCAAAAATTAGAGTCGTGCGAAATTTAAATTTTCTGATGCAAAAAATCAAAGTGTACAAATTACATAAATTGCATAAATTATTTTGATGAATCACCAGAATAAAAAACTAAATTTGAGAGAATTGTCCAACGTATTCAGTTTAAAGCCCGTTTTAAAGATCGTTCGATCTTTCCTGTGGTGTCAATATGGAAATTTTGCAATAGTTTCGATAGCTAAGGAACCGATTTGTGGAAAAATCGCTCAAAATTGCATTTCAACATAGAAAAGAGAAAGAAAAGACAAAACTGGTTCTAATTAAAAAGAAAGTGTCCCGAGGTGTCTTTGGACCTGACCTGAAGTATCATTGTACCGAATGATACTTCGAATGATTGCTATGAGTAGTTTAAATTTTTCTCTGCTCGACCGACAGATGAACAGACAAACATGAAGCCATATTCTTATATTGTGTTAGATAGATAAAGTCAAATTAGATTTAGCATGAGACTCGAACATCCAAGTTCCCTTTTATTTCCATAAAATGTATAGTGCGTATAAAGTATCTTAATCGAGTTTTAACCGAATTTATACGTTTAACACCACATTGATGCATTTAAACCATAAAACAACTATTTTTATAAGATCGTATCTGTGGGTGAGTCTGTAGATTTTACGTGTTCACTTTAGTTCAAAAACTGGTTATTGGATTTTTACAAAACTTTTACAATTAAGTAGATCTGGAACTGGTGAGTTTTTGATGCAGGTTAAAAAATAATTGCATTACTTTTATTTGAACTGGTATGCAAAATTAAAAGAAAGAAAATCTTATCCTTTTGTTTATTGGTATATTTCACAGTAGTTTGAACGAATTTTTTTAAGCTTGTTGATAAAGGTAGCTCATACAGCTTCTGAAACCGGTAATTGTCCTATTTATTTTATCAAAGGGTATTTAAGTTGGTAGTCTTATTCAATGGGCAAGTATTTTGCACCCTTTTTACAGTTCGTTAAAATTCCCATATGATTTTTATTTTCCTAGTTTCCATATAACAAAGCATTCTTTCTGACTCACGTGTCCAATTATCTGTTCACAGACGTCTTTTTTACTTTTTCTTGTGTGGTTGATTTGTCTTTTTTTCCCGCAACGAAGGAGGTTTGAAAAGCATAAGACCTGTTTTTGCTAATAAAACCCAATCTGCTTTTCTGATCTAATTTACCAGTATTATCGTGTAAAAAAAATCCCTGAACCCTTGAATTACTTTAATAGTTTTATAAATAAATTCGGAGTTGAAATAATGTTTCTATAGCTGACTTTTGTTCTTTTCCCTAAACAAACTGCTGAAATGATTAACTTCTGTCTTTAACTGGGACACTATATTGTAGTCTTGTAGATTTTGTAGCGAAGTTCGACTTCTGATTTTTCTTTGATAATTTTATTTCTTTATTTTTACACAGGGTAGCATCCTGTTCGACATAGTCTCTGACGCAAGTTTGCTATCCAGACCTCAGACATTTACCTATTCTGAAGGACTAAGTTGTTCGAGTATCATAGTTAAAACATTCATGTCATTACCTGGAATAGAACCATTAATCTTCGCCTGGTCAATCCATGCTCTATCTATTGACTAAAACGATTATCTGCCTTTCTATATTTGAAATGGATTCTATAAAATTTTTGATGAAATTGGTTTAAACATAGTCGCGATAATACTATATAAAAAATTCCTTCTAGATCTCTGTCTGTTTTACTTGGCGACAATTTGGCGACATTAGCAACAAATTTGGGAAATAATGTCAATTTGATGATTTTTAGAAAATGCCACATTGACGACAATTTCATATTTAATACATAATTAGTTCTATATAAGAAAAAGCATTTTCTACGTTTGTCTATCTATCTGTGTGTTTGTAACGCTTGGCGATAAATTTGGGAACCTTGGCGACAAATTTGATTGTTTTTGGAAATTCTCGCAAAATTGAAAAAACGTTGCCATATCGGCAAGAACTTCGCCAAATTTACGAAAATTCAATATCTAGAAAAATTAAGTTTAATTTCTTTGATAATTCTCGTCACTTTTGGGAGTTATTAATTTCACATGCTTTAGTCAAAATATAGCAAATTTCATTCTTCATGGTATGAACACGTTTCGTTAGGGGGTCTAGGATATCGTACAGTATTTGTGTTTTGTCTCTGAGAAGTACAGTAATTTTCTAAATCCACACTTGGAGCATATAGTTACAGGAGACTTATCCATTGTTAAAGACGACACGTTAAGAACTATTATGTCATTTGGCACTAAATTCAGGTTACCATCTTGTAATAATTCATTTAAAGTTTTAAAGTCAATAAATCTTGACCTTGATAAATATATTTATAAATTAGCTTCTAAATATGCTCTGCCTTTAGAAGCATTTAATATGTGGAAATTTACTTTATTAGAATTTATTAAAAATGCTATTAGTAGTATTAAATTGTCTAGATCTATATATAATATTGATAATATAAAACACTCCATTAATGATTTACAAAGATCTTTTGTTATTACTTATGTTGATAAAGCCTCTAATAATTATGCTATTATCTGTAAAAAATTCTATATACAATTTATGTTAGATTATTTAAAGCATAATAGTCTATTTAAACTAGATTCACATTCTATTAATAGTATCAAACTGAAAATTATCAATATATATAGTGATTTAAATATCAATTATAAATTTCTTAAATTTTCATATATTTTGCTTATTCCAAAATTTCATAAAAATCCTATTAAATTTAGAACTGTTACTAGTGGTCATAATACTTACTCTACTGCAGCGAGTAAATTACTACTAAATTATTTAAATCTAATAAATGATAGTTTACGTTATTCTAGTAATAATCGCCTTATTCTAAACAATAGTAAAGAATTAAAAAATAAATTAACATCACTAGGTAAACTAATAGGATTTTAAACTTTTGACTTTAAAGATATTTTCAATAATATTAAGATCTCTGACATATATGTTGTAATTTATCTCTGTATAATGCTTATATTACTAATCATTCTATTCAAAAAAATTGTATCAATTTTCCTAAACTTCTACACTTTGTTCTTTTCAATAATTATATTTTTCAAGGAAATAAATTATTCTCACAAGTCTCAGGGGTTCCACAAGGTGGATGCAGTAGTAGTATGTTAGCTGATTTATACCTTTATTATTATGAACAGTCTTTTACTTCAATAGATTATAAAATTTATAGATATGTTGAGAGATGATCTGATATGTTTAATATACACTGAAAATTATGTCACAGATATAGATTTCTATCCCGACAATTTGGAATTCATTCCTAATGAAGATACTATTAATAATAATATTAACTTTTTGGATTTAAATATAAGTATTGATCCTACTAATGGTATAGTTACTAATTTATTTGATAAAAAAGACAATTTTAATTTCAACATTAATAAAATATTACAATTTAATTCCTGCAACTGGATTCAATTGTTTAGAAATATCATCCTTAATCAACTTTTTAGAATTTATAGATTATCAGATAAAATGCTATGCATATAAATAATCTAAAAATTACCAGCAAATTATACAAATATCCAGCATATTTAGTTAATGGTATTGTTAAAAAGTTTGGATTAGCTGAATTTTAATGAATTCTTTTCTTTGTATCTTATTGGTTAGACATCAACATTCTCTTGTTTTGACATTACATTTTAATTACATCCCCTTATAAATTAGCCTCACTGTTTTTGTTTATACGTCCCATTATTTTATAGTTCTTACTGTAGAATATCACCTTTTATAGCCTTTTCGCATTACCGTTATTTGTTTCACACGATTGGCAACGGTGGATCTCTACTTTTCAATTTTGCGATTGGCAACACTGGTCTCTTCATTATCAGATTCTATGGTTAGCACATTTTCAGTGTTTTATAATCCAGGTATTCTTGTGTCCAGTATAATTGTTCTATCTTTATGTGTGTTATCCAAGTAGAAATAGTTTATAGATATAATCTATCTATTTCTTCAGAAACATACATATTTTGTGTTCATTTTGATTAAATAATTGGACCCGACGAAGTTTTTTTTTTTTTAAATGAACAATTCAATTATTTAGGCCTTGTAATTGTCCACGTGTATAGCACTATTGCTTGGAATTTATTTGTTTTTCTATTATCGATTCCATAACTTTGATATTTGTTGATTATCTTTAGCTTGTTGACTCTAAATTTGCATTTTTTCCCATTTGCTTGTTGATTCGCTATTTAATACTTCTTTTTGTTATGTAGGTTTTATTTAAGTTAGGATTTTTGAGTTGCAACTTCTCTCTGTTCTATCATTGTAAATTCAAACTATTATATATATATATATATATCCTTAATCTTGGTGTCTATGGTTACTTATTTGTAACAGATATGCTAGAGATGGGTTTTTTGTACTTACCGTAGTTTATGCATAGATTTCGATTAAAAAATTTCAATTTATATATATTTATATAATTAACTTTACTAGGAAATTTACTTTATTAGAATTTATTAAAAATGCTATTAGTAGTATTAAATTGTCTAGATCTATATATAATATTGATAATATAAAACACTCCATTAATGATTTACAAAGATCTTTTGTTATTACTTATGTTGATAAAGCCTCTAATAATTATGCTATTATCTGAAAAAAATTCTATATACAATTTATGTTAGATTATTTAAAGCATAATAGTCTATTTAAACTAGATTCACATTCTATTAATAGTATCAAACTGAAAATTATCAATATATATAGTGATTTAAATATCAATTATAAATTTCTTAAATTTTCATATATTTTGCTTATTCCAAAATTTCATAAAAATCCTATTAAATTTAGAACTGTTACTAGTGGTCATAATACTTACTCTACTGCAGCGAGTAAATTACTACTAAATTATTTAAATCTAATAAATGATAGTTTACGTTATTCTAGTAATAATCGCCTTATTCTAAACAATAGTAAAGAATTAAAAAATAAATTAACATCACTAGGTAAACTAATAGGATTTTAAACTTTTGACTTTAAAGATATTTTCAATAATATTAAGATCTCTGACATATATGTTGTAATTTATCTCTGTATAATGCTTATATTACTAATCATTCTATTCAAAAAAATTGTATCAATTTTCCTAAACTTCTACACTTTGTTCTTTTCAATAATTATATTTTTCAAGGAAATAAATTATTCTCACAAGTCTCAGGGGTTCCACAAGGTGGATGCAGTAGTAGTATGTTAGCTGATTTATACCTTTATTATTATGAACAGTCTTTTACTTCAATAGATTATAAAATTTATAGATATGTTGAGAGATGATCTGATATGTTTAATATACACTGAAAATTATGTCACAGATATAGATTTCTATCCCGACAATTTGGAATTCATTCCTAATGAAGATACTATTAATAATAATATTAACTTTTTGGATTTAAATATAAGTATTGATCCTACTAATGGTATAGTTACTAATTTATTTGATAAAAAAGACAATTTTAATTTCAACATTAATAAAATATTACAATTTAATTCCTGCAACTGGATTCAATTGTTTAGAAATATCATCCTTAATCAACTTTTTAGAATTTATAGATTATCAGATAAAATGCTATGCATATAAATAATCTAAAAATTACCAGCAAATTATACAAATATCCAGCATATTTAGTTAATGGTATTGTTAAAAAGTTTGGATTAGCTGAATTTTAATGAATTCTTTTCTTTGTATCTTATTGGTTAGACATCAACATTCTCTTGTTTTGACATTACATTTTAATTACATCCCCTTATAAATTAGCCTCACTGTTTTTGTTTATACGTCCCATTATTTTATAGTTCTTACTGTAGAATATCACCTTTTATAGCCTTTTCGCATTACCGTTATTTGTTTCACACGATTGGCAACGGTGGATCTCTACTTTTCAATTTTGCGATTGGCAACACTGGTCTCTTCATTATCAGATTCTATGGTTAGCACATTTTCAGTGTTTTATAATCCAGGTATTCTTGTGTCCAGTATAATTGTTCTATCTTTATGTGTGTTATCCAAGTAGAAATAGTTTATAGATATAATCTATCTATTTCTTCAGAAACATACATATTTTGTGTTCATTTTGATTAAATAATTGGACCCGACGAAGTTTTTTTTTTTTTAAATGAACAATTCAATTATTTAGGCCTTGTAATTGTCCACGTGTATAGCACTATTGCTTGGAATTTATTTGTTTTTCTATTATCGATTCCATAACTTTGATATTTGTTGATTATCTTTAGCTTGTTGACTCTAAATTTGCATTTTTTCCCATTTGCTTGTTGATTCGCTATTTAATACTTCTTTTTGTTATGTAGGTTTTATTTAAGTTAGGATTTTTGAGTTGCAACTTCTCTCTGTTCTATCATTGTAATTTCAAACTATTATATATATATATATATATCCTTAATCTTGGTGTCTATGGTTACTTATTTGTAACAGATATGCTAGAGATGGGTTTTTTGTACTTACCGTAGTTTATGCATAGATTTCGATTAAAAAATTTCAATTTATATATATTTATATATATATATATATATATATATATATATATATATATATATATAAAGTCAACAATTAACTGACTATTTCAGAAATGAAACTGAAATTTTCATGAACGCTTGTAATTGTGGCTCACTAGCTTTCCGAAATCATCAACAAAGTAGCTGCTGAGAAAAGTTTGCAGAATGTTTTACCGTGTAGTCAACATGATATCTATTTTACATATCCATAATGAGCAAAAATTTGTTATGAAAATAATTGAACATATTTTATTTACTTGCTGATATTCAAGTTCGTCTAGATCTTCTTCTGTGAGATTATCAGTATCAGTTGAAAGTATATCTTCTAGATCAATGTTCACTTGTTGGACGTTAGCACAGTAAGAAACCATGGTGGTTAGAGAGCACGGCTTCTTGCAGCATTCATCAACGATGCCGCTTTGAAAAGCGAATGCCAATTCCCCATCATTAGTGGATTCTTCTGCAGTTTCACTAGTTGCCCCTGATTCTGATCTACGACTTGGAGGTCGGAGATAATCTTCTATCACAGTATGCTTGTTAAATGATCTGTTTGATACTAAAAATAAAAATAAAAGCGACGTTAATAATTTATTATTAAAAGCTCAGAAAACGCTTTGAAAAACGAACACTCTCAGGGCCATAAATGTTGCGTTAAAGCGGTATAATTGTTAACGGCAAACGATTGAATTGCCTTAAATCTGTATTAAAGTGCGCAGCAGAGTAGCAGATAAGTTCTGCTAAAAATTTAACGTAATTAATGCTGAAGGCTCTGCTGTATATCTTTTATACGAGCCATCAAGGAATCGTTTCATCCCAGCCTGTATCTCAAAAACTAAATATAGTAGAATGTTGAATTTTGAATTTTCTGACACGTAAACGTGATAAGACAAGAGATAAGACAGCCCAGTGGTTAGCGCGTGGGGATTGCACTCGGACGACCCGAGTTCGATTCTCGGCTCTGTTCAAATTGCTTCCGTGTTCAAGCCGGGTATTTTAAATATATGTAGGTTCGTAAGTTCTTCTGAGAGGTGGTGGTAAGGGAAGGCGGATACTGTTCCTGTAGATGCCACCCCCACTCTGTTCTGATCTAAATTGAGCGGCCGTTCAAGCAGATACTTTACACCTTCGGGTAGATTGGACGGTTTGGGTCGAAAAAGAAACTATCATTAATTTGATTTATTTTATTTATCAGTTTGTTTAGTTTTTCTCTCAAATAGGGCTACTTAAATCAAAATGCTACTGAAAATCTGTTTAAAATACAAAGTTTAAATTCGGTATGCTGAGTGTCCTATAGCAATCTATGAAGGAAATATTATAAAATTGAAATGTTTCAAATTTTAAAGAACCTTGATGACTATTCGAAAACTCGCAAATGTCCTATTTAAAATCTACTAAAAGAACTGATATCCGATAAATAAACAAACTTGTAAAAAAAAAAAAAAAACCCCACGTTCTTCAGCTTCGCAAGAAGCGTTAGCCCTAAAAATGATTGAGATGAAAAATTATTGTCAAGTTTATCAAACTCCATCAGTGGAGAGTATAGAGAGGAAAATTTATTGGATGTGTTTCGTAATAAACTTGGCAAATTTACCTCTTTGATTCAAAGCAATTTCTTGCTGCAACCAACTTAGATGAATTGAAAGAAGTTTGGGTGATAAAACTTGAACTGCGTATATACGAGTATTATCTTTATATAGCTTCTCTATATATTATATCTCTATATATTTCATATGATGCAGCAGAAATTTAAATAATTAATTTTAGACATGCTTCGGTACAGATTTGATTGATTTTATGATAATTAACAGAGCAAATATCATTAAGTTTTATTTGAACTTCCTAAATGTGCGTATAGTAATAGATACAGAGAATAACTTAATGATGTTTTTCAAGTTACAATTACATTCTTTGTCGGTTTTATGAAATGCTGAGTTTTGTACTACTGTAATTTTAAACACAAAATTTATAATGTTAAAATAACCGAAATTTTACTTGAACTCTCCAATGTATTATAAAATAGTTTATACTACTTCACTCAAATTGCAGTCTAAAATATCTGTGAAAAAATGATGATTTTTATTCACAGTAAGAAGATTTACTCAATGAAGATTTTTTTTCCAAAGTACGAAGATTGACCCAATGAAATTTTTTATCCACTGTACGAAGATTTACTGAATGAAGATATCTTATCCACAGTATGAAGGTTTAGCAAAAATAGACTTTTAAACTTATTTATTTTAAATTTGATATATATAAAAGTTAAATTAGAAACTTATTTATAATGTTTATTTTGACAATCTATACGAAAATTATGCAAAAGGTAATTATAAAAGCATTTGAGAGCATAATGATTATAGCATTCGAGTACTGAGACTAATATGAATACGGCAGATCCCCATTTACCTGAATCAAACATGATTGGGCGTGATTTAAAAAATTACAATATTCTTGAAATTTAATAATCTATTCATTGCAGTGTTAATATTTATACTCTTATTGGCCAAATTCATAAAATTACTCAATTAACTTAGAGTAAAAATGAAATGAACGTTCGTACATATTGCCTGCTTTTCAGGATAAAGGATAATTTATCGAGTTGTTTTTATCAACATAACAAAGTCATCACTCATAATATTTCTAAAATAAAAAAAAATCATTAAAAAAAATACGATTACAAATTGAGAAAAGTTTTTAATACAATACGTATCGAAATCTATGGTATCGATACATAATATACCTCGTATACAAATGTACCGTTACATACTGTAGATATATTCTGTGGATGCCATTCATGCATTGTAAGGCACTGATATCCCACTGATTTGACAGTATTGTTACGCCCATCACTAGCTCATTCTAACGTACTAGATGACGTTAGAATGACATTGTGGTATATTTAGAATAATAATATTGCAATTTTTGGGGAAACAATTTGCATTAGCACTCCTCATTAGCTCAATACGATTTTGTTTAATTATTTATTTAGAATAATTATATATCGCAAATTTTTGTGGATATATTTGGATTATTATTAGTCATCACTTTATTCATGTTTTGGTTTTCATTTATTTAGAATAGTGATATTGCTTGTTTGACAAAATAATTTAGATGGTCAATATTGATCAGCTCAATAAGCTTTTATTTTGTTATTTATTTAGAATAATATCGCAATTTTCGACAAAACAACGTAGATTATCAATATTCACCAACTCAAGATTTTATATTGGTATTTTATTTAGAATAATAATATCATAATTTCTGAAGAAACATTTGAATTATGATTATTCGTCAACTAAGTCAGATTTTGCATTGCTATTTATTTAAAATGTCTAAATATTTGAGTAAATAATTTGGATTATTTGGATCATGATGGTTCATCAGCTCGCCAAATAAAACCTGATGAATAAGCATGGGATGATATTGTTCCTATTCAACTTAACCATTATATAAAATATAGATCAACCCAAGAAAAAAACTTGGTGATAGACATTAAGTAGATATCTTAAGCAACATTACCATCTCTTCTGTCCCGAGGAGTGTGAAATCCACCATGCTTTTCACAAATGAAATTGAGAAGATCCGCTAGTCGTCTACCACAGAGTCGCACGCCTTCAACACCTCCAACATGAAAAGACGAAATTATTAGTATGACACCCAAAGCCATGATGGTTACTTTTTGGAAGGACATGTTTGTGAATTTCGAAGGCGATACTTGGGTGTAAACTACATTGATATATTATGCATTTATATAGATCAGAAGAAACTTTGCGTCTGCGCTTTGCTCTTTCTAGGGGGGTGGGGACGGGGGTGGGGATAGAAATCTGGAAAGATAGTAATTCCCGGTTTTTTGATTGAACTCATGTGTGGAATAATTGGCAGATCGTGACTTGTAATTTGTGTCAGGAAAAATCCGTTCAGCCGTAATCTTATTTTATTAGAAAAGTAAAAAAAATAAATAAAGATGAGCGTTAGTGGATATATTTTTGGACAAAAAAAAATCCAAAAGCTTATATTTTGACGAGTTTACGGTTGCCTGACGGCAAATGACGTCATTCGGATATTTTTAGCAGCCCTGTAAATAATTTTTCAGAATAAATCATAGAAAGTTTCTGACGAAATTTACAAAGACATCATGAAAAAACAAATATCTTGTAATTTTGAAACTTCATGCGGCTACTGCTCATTTACTCGTGAAAATGTTGCGACATAAAATGTGAGAAAAATTACATAAGCATTGAGTTCCGTGTCTCAAGGTTTGGAACATGTTAGACTTGTCATAATTTGTAGACATGTCTAAATTTTTTAATAATTATTTTTTCAAAAATTCATTCATAAATCTTGCAATATCTGGAGAACAATCCATGCCAGCGTTCTACAATTTATGTCATTCGTTTATTAATTAAAAATTACGCCTGAAATGATTTTTTAATTTTCATTAGTGAAGGTCCTGATGTTTTCAACTTTTTTTCGAAAATTGCGGCTTTCGAAAATTTAATAGCGTTTAAAATCAATAGGGTTCCAGTATTCACTGATTGCAACAATCGTACCAAATTATTTTCGAAACAGTTTATATAATATAACGGTTTATATTATAATGTCACTTATGAGATATCGTATATACAGTCTCACACACGTACACACATATACACGCATACACACCTCATAAACACAAATATATATACAAACATACATACGCACATACACGCACACACATAAACACACACATACACTCATGTCCAAAAGTTAAGCATAATTCGTAAAATGTGAAAAATTTAGAGTTAATATGGATACAATGGTTCACAATCAGTTGTGAAGAATCGTGGGACGAAGGTAAATCATTGTGGATATGCAAAACAGTTCAGTCCACGTCGACATGCGCAAAGCACAGGCGCACGTCGGAACAAGAGAAAACGACCTCGATCGGCATGGCCAGTTGAGGCATAATTTCGCAATTGCTGTGGTAGGGAGCGTTGTTAACAATCAAAAAGGACGAAAGATGTCACAAAGATGCCAGCTGGACATGTTTTTGAATGGACGAATTATTGGAATGCTGGAATCCGGTCGATCCCAAATCGAAGCGCCTCAAATTCTGAATATTCCTCAGTGTGTGATCTCCAGACTGTGGCAGAGGTTCCAAACTACTGGAGATGTTACCCGACGACCAGTACCAGGTCGACCAAGGGTAACAACCGCTCGGCAAGACCGATATTTGGTGATAATTGCGCGACGTCAGAGGAACCGTTCTGACAGACAACTGGGTTCAACCCTGACAGCCGTCACAGGAATCACTGTTTCGAGACAAACTGTTTACAGGAGATTAAGACACGTTGGTCTCAATATTAGACGACCAGCAGTTTGCATTCCCCTGACATCTCCACAGAAACGCGCGCGTTTACAGTGGAGTTTGGAACATCGGCAGTAGCGTGGACAACAGTGGAGCAATGTCATTTTCAGTGACGAGTCCAGGTTTAGCCTGCAAATTGATTCTCGTTGTACCACGATTTAGAGAGAACGTGGAACGCGTTTTCACTCGGAAAACATCACGGAAAGACATCGTTTTCAGTTTGGGAGAGTCATGGTCTGGGCAGGTATCATGATGGACAGCCGCACAGACCTCCACATCGTTGACACGGTGTCAGTTACCGATCAAAGATACATAGACGAAGTCCTTGAGCCCACCGTTCGATTGCTTCGAGGTACTGTTGGTCCTGATTTCATATTCATGGATTATAACGCGCCTCCTCACCGTGCTGCCTTGGTCGACGACTTCCTTCAAACTGTAGGTATCCAGCACATGCAGTGGCCTGCCAACTTTCCTGCTCTGAATACAATACAGCATGTGTGGGACATGCTCGTGAGACATCTTGTAGCCCTCCGCTACCTACCAAACTCCGTTCCGGGATTGAAAACTGCTTTCCGTGAGGCTTGAAACTCCTTGAGTACACAACTCATCCAAACCCTCATCGAAAGTATGGAAAATCGTTGTGCAGCCGAGGTTCCCCACACACCGTATTAAACTGCAGAGATTTGATTCGAACTCTTTTTGACGCTCTAAGATTAAGTCTTCGTTTATGTCATACGTTCCAATGAATTTCATTTCTTCAAGAACTTCCAGTTCCTCATTCCTGAAGGGTATATGCAGTGTTACCATTTTTCTCATCACACATTATCACTTCTCATTTTGAAATCCTGAGCCATATAGTATTTGCCGTAACGAATTATTCCTGCATTTTTTCGTTCTTTGACTTTGACTGTTCTGTTGTTGTTGTTACTTATTCCACCCAATCTAGAATATACTAAACCAGGTCCAGCAAATCACACACTCTCAGAAAGTCCATCACTAAGGCAGGGGGTCCTCTCAAGATCTTCTCGACTCAGTCCCAAGCAAGAGAGGATATGCTCGGGAGAAGCCGGTTCTTGCTCACATTTAGTACAAAAAGCGAATGTCTTACATCCCGTGTTATAGAAAAGTAACCTTATATGCCCACTATTAAATCTTGTTAGGACGGTCTGTTCAATTCTTGCTCCCTTGAACTCCAAAGCAGCCCCCGGGTGGAGACCTCTGTACCACTCATGAGGGGCAGCTGTACGCCAGTTCTTGTTAATCATGAATGTACGCTTGGAGGATAATTCCAGGAACGTAAGTGCTCCTGAGGAGGTCCCTGGGGTCATAGTGCCTGCCTTGGCCAAGTCATCTGCAACATCATTGAAATATATGTCAACATGTGAGGGAATCCACTGAATATGAATTTCATTATGCTCCGACAGTTTTTTAAGTTTATCTATAATAAGGTTATCTATCTATATACTAAGCTGGTGCGATCACCAACACCCCTCCATTTGCATAGATATTGAATGGTACTTCTACTGTACGAGAATATCCAGATATTTTCATTGTAGTCGTGATCAATAAGGTATTTAAGTGCCTCGTTTGGCTGTTCTAGTACACATATAGTGGGCAACGAACTGTACATGAGTTACCTCTTTTTAGTTTTGTGATCGTTTTCGTATTTGAGTCAATTTTCTTTCTAGCTATTCATATCGTCATCATCATATAACTCTTCCAATTCTTTTAAGTTTTCCTGATTCTTTGACCCTCAATAGGCTACACTGTTAGTATGTCAGTTGTAACAATTAAACTTTTTGATATTGGCTCCCGTAATAAGTACCACTCGACTTCTTGACTAATTATTTAAACGGCTTTCAGCATACCAACAGTTATTTTTCTTGTGTTCTTTATGATATCAAATTCTGGATGTTCATCCACGATTGTAACGATTTGACGTTGCATATTTATGATCCTTCTATTGGCCTTATTCACATATTCAACAATGTACACTACACAAGACTACTCCTGGGTGATGAATTGGATTTCAGCGGATTTCAGAAAATTGAAGATAAATGTATTAAATGGAATGTGTCACTTTTCAGCAAGTTGTCGTTTCAAGAAGACTCGTGGTCTAATGCCAGCTTTTATAATAGTCTGAGTACTGCTATCTGAAATTATATTATTTTTCTGAAAGACGTCGATATCTTCATAACTGTCATTCTCCAGATTTTTTCTTATATTTTTATAATGCTTTGCTTTTTTTGCAAATGAAAGGGTCTGTTTTTGGTATGGGTGTGACTATAGTTGTAGAACGGCAATAAATGAAAGGAGCTTCAAATCTACATTTCTATGGTCTGTGTGCAACTACCTTTTCATAACAGGTGAATGTATGCTTTCTGCATGTATGTTTAGAGTGCATACTTGCTTATTTGACATTTGATATTTCCAGCCGCTTTTTTCGTCAAAACTGATTTAAGCTCATCAATCATCGCAATAGTAATGGCCTTATCTTTAAGTGGATCTTTTGAAGCATTCTTAATCCAACGTACAATGTGTGCATGTGGACTCTCAAGATGTTTGAACTCAATCCTTTTGAAGTAATTAACCACGCGAAATTGTCCAAATAGGTTAAATTTCTTCGATTGCAAAATGTTCCTCAATACATTGATGATCGTATTAAAATAGAGGGTTCATGTTGCTACGTCTTTATTTACTAACGTACTTTTTTGAATGACATTCAAATCAGCCACTGCTTGTTTTAAAATACCGTTGCCTTTTGTTTTTGAACTTATACAATGCTTGAAGCAAGAGTACTCTTCTGATTGAATTTGTTCAGGAGTCACATTTGTATCTTTTCCAACGTGTTTGAAAGTAACAGTCAAGTTTCAAAGCAACAGTCGTGTTTGAAAGTAGCAAACAGCAAGTTTGAAAGTAACAGTCAATCCCTCACCCTCAATCTCATTATTTTCATAGCGAGGTAAAGGTGATGCGAGGTTACTCTACATCAGTCTGAACGTCTAAGCTCACTCGTGGTTATCATGAACGGTGTCACAGGTAGTCCATCTGAAAACACTCTGAATTATCCTAGATTAATTGTAGGGAATGATAACTTCATGTTCATCGAAAAGTAGACTGTGTGGTATATTTGCTTCTCCTGGTGTATTTTTCCCCATTCCATAAGAATGTTTGCTGCTGTGCAGTGAAAACATACTATCTTCGATTGTCTTCACCAATCTCATCTGTAGGAGTTTGAGTATAACTTTTCACTTTACAGGGCTTGAAAAAATCTTACGATTTATACCATACTTGACAATGTACCCCCCACGGGGGCTAATGACGTTACGAACAAAAAATTGTATCACGATTCTTTCTCACAACAAGGATTGAAACTGTAAAGTTTCGTGACCATTGAGCCATAAATAAACACTATTATGCAGATTATGTCAAATGTTGCCCTATGCTGCCATGCTAAAAAACTATAAAATCTCAAATAAATTTCGAAATTTTTTCTCGAATTTAAAAATTTTTTTTATCTAGCTCTAGATTTTTTGATAACAAAGCTGGATATAAAGTATCATGAAAATCCATTAATATTTGTAACTGCTATCGTCTACACAAAAAATCGACCACAGACAGGCAGACGGATACGACTCCAAAAATAGTCAAAACCTGTTCAGGAGGTTTTAAAACATATATTGGCATCAAAATCTCGAAATCGAAATTTTTCTGAAAACAATACTTTCTCAATATTACGCATGAAAAAGTAAATAGACTCATTAACAGCCTGTAGCCAGGAGTTTTAATTAAATATTGCAGCCAAACGTTATGTTTCTCTTTTCACCAAACCAATTAAATAACTCGATCTATATGTATTTTTTTCTTAATGTGAACATTGATACAATGATCGTCCTCAATGTCTCTTGGTAAGTGATTCACCGTAATATTGACATGCACTGGAACATTAATAACCTGAGGATCCCATGCTGTCCATGTGCATGTCGCAAGAGTCGAATTTGCATCAACGGTATCCTGGGCGAAATCAACCTTTCTGACCCCAAATATAATAGAGGTAGATGAGAAGGTATTTGTGGATACACGAAACCATTCGACTTAGATAACGTTGAAATGTTATTTCGAGTCAGAGAATCTTTGCATGTGTTACCCGTTACCGCATCTTGGATGTTAATGGCTGGGAAACGAAGTAAGTACGTTAAGAATTGTTCATGCTTGGGATCAACTTGTTTCACGTCGTACTTAAAATATATTCGATCACAAATAATGCAAACTTTACCAAGCTTATTGTTCACAAATTTTTTTCAAATTCTTGAAAGGCAGGTGTAAAGATATTGAACTTTGTGTATGTTACCCTAGCAACAGTGGGTGTAACGGTACTTCGATGGTACTGCTGCATCATATTCAGTCTGTTGTCCAAGCCAGCAGATGAATCCTTATTTGTAGAGGAAGCCCAGAATGTGGTGAATCATCCATGACAGTGAATGCACCTCGACTTGTCGACGGTACAGCTGGATTGTATGTACTTGATCCATTTGATGCAGTTGAGAAGTTATGTTGCTCAACACACGCCTTCAATGTCTATTTCTTACTAACTTACGTTTTTGGAGGGGGTTGGTTTTATTAGAGTTCCCGAAACGCTCAGACACGTTCGGTGCTTTTTTGTTTCTCCTTATTAAAACTCACAAAATTTCAGAAGTTTCAACGAACACTTGTCAGCAACACAAAAATAAGCTTCATGAATACACTGTATACGTAGTAAAACTCTTAAAATTACACAATTTTCAAGGTACACTTGTCAAAAAGAAACACTTGTCAACAAATACAAAACAATGCTTCATCAATTTACTGTATACGTAGTACATTGCGAAAGAGTTCAGCCTACACTACGTATATCAGAAGTGCCCACGGAACACGTGCGTGACGAGGACGAGGTAGAGAGAGTAGAAACGTTTCACCATCACTCTACTCTCGGCTTCTTGCTTGGAGAGTTTCATTTTCTGCATCTCCTGAGCAAACTTATGCTACCGTTGCTATAGAAGTTTAACTTCAATAAATTATGAGAGAAAAAACAAGTGTTTTAATGTCGTCCCCTGCACAACAGTGCGCTTGGAAAAGTAGAAAATAAATTTTAATCACACACGACATTGTGCCAAATTTATGGTACGGGGTAGATTCAATTCGAAACAACACTATATAAATTTTATCTTTATTTAAAATTGATATTATGCAAAGTTTTCTAAACTCTTTCATCTGTCTACACCCTCATTTCCGTACGACGATTTTGCATAATTTCAAAAAATGTATTTTCTATTGTTCTATGTGCCACTGTTGTGTAGAGGAGGGTATTAAAAAACTTGTTTTCCTTTGTAATAACTTTTAAAATAGATATGAAATGATTACAAACATTTATTATTGTTTTTGACAATTATTAGAATTTTGAAAATCAGGTTAGCGTAAAACAACACTTGACTTTCCTTTCTTTAAACTCTTTTTTCTTCACCAACCTAACGATTTTAGGCCATTTTAGGCATAAAAGGCTTTTAAATACGGTTGATAATTAGTGGAAGTGATAAGATAGTAATATAAATCGAGAGGAACAAGAAAGCAGACTGTTAACTCTAACATTCCGGTACAATCTCTCATCTGCAACATATATCTACACTACATATATAGATACTAACTATTTCCACCAGCGCTTCACGCGTTCGAAATGGCCAGTGGTCATTGAATGTGACACCTACACATTTAATAAAAGTTGTTGATAACTTTTCTGAACATCAAAAACCATTTCAAATTTAAACATCAAAATGGCGCACATTTTATAACCCACAATGGTAAAATATTTTGACTCTTATTTTCGCGAGTGACAAAATAATTTGTTACAATTGGAAAAATTATATCGAGCTAGATTTATAAATGTATTTCTTTTTTCCCAGTTTTAATTATTGGCAGCGAAAGGATATCAAATTGACTTTTTATTATTTCTTAGAGGCAAACTGGTGTTTGTTTTTTGAAAGTCCCTTTGCATCGTTACTCCTGATTCGAATTTTCGGAATATCGAATTTTCCGTTGATCTCGAAACTGAGATAGATCGAATGAGACCCAAACCAAGATTTTATCTAGAGTGAAAGTGCTCCATAATTAAGCAAAGTAAGTGGCTTTGAGTTTTTTAATTATTCCTTCGAACCGTCGCATCCAGTTTCAGTTTTTTAAAATATTAAATTTTCCCATTTTAGAAGATGAAATGGATGGAAAGAGGTCAAGACCGAGATTCTGGCTTGAGTGGGAGTACTCGATGATGTGGTTTTGAGTGTTTTGGTTATTTCTTCGCACCGTCACTCCTAATTCGAATTTTTAAAATTTTAGATTTTTCTTTTGGCCTCGAAGTTGAAGTGGATCAAATGACACCCAAAACCAAGATTCCAGAAGGAAGGGCCAACTCAGTGCATAGTATATAAATAGTGTCCCCTCCCACCTCCCCCCCCCCCAAAATCCTCTCAAAGTTTTCCACTTTCCGAAAAATACCATATGAAGCTCATTAACTAAGCAGTAGACGTGTTATGACGTCACAGGCAAATCAGTTGATTGTAAAACTGTTGTTTTTAAGGTATTCGACTTGAATTACAGTAAAATCAACGTCAGTAAATAGTTGGAAGGATTTTGACGCTGATAACTACAGATTCTAACAAAGCAATTTTTCACTTGCAAATTAATAAGAAAAGTGTTTTAAAAGTCAGCTGCAATGAAACAGCATCATTTCTGAATTTTTAGAGCCATGTTTGACCTCATGCGTTTGATCGATAGACGAAAAACCGAATTCTTCTAAAACAAGGTTTAAGTATTGAGAAAGTTGCTAAAAAAGTTGGATTTGGAAAATCAATGGTTTTTAGATTAAAATTTGTTATCTTCCAAATCACAGGAACCAAAGAAGTAAGCTGAAGCGTGTCTATAGTTCGTGTAACAAACTACATGCTATACGGTAGATGACAAATGGAAGACAGCTACAGCTTTGAATTGTAAAAAGCTTCTTCAGCCAATCCTATAGGAGTCGATGTTAGTGTGTCGATAATTCGGGGATGATTAATCGAAAACAGTATGATAGCAAAAAGGATGAAAATAAAACCCTACACTGCATAAACGCCGTATGCATCTGCGACTGAATTTCTCAAAAGTATGCCAGCACTGGACTGTTGCTGATTGGAGGCGTATAATATTTACAGACGAGACAAAAATTAATTGTATTAAATGCATTGGACGTATTCAGACTTGGGATAAACCAGTAAAACATATTGATGACTAGCAGTATACCCGTTCTTCGTACGGAGTGTATAATATAAAAAAACCATAAGATTTACAATCATGTTCAAATTCCTATAGTATACTAAATGATATTGTTAATCAAAATATTCTAATAAAATATTTAATTTAATGTTCCGAAAAAGAAGTTTACAAAATTATCTTCACGGGCAGATCTGAAGAATAAAATACCCTGATCCCGTTTGTAAACACATTTACAAAAAATATGAAATTAATTCAATATATGCAAAAAAAAAAAAGTGCTAAAATTGTATGGGACCTGTACTGCTTACATTATGCGAATATTAGACGCTATACTCGTGTAATAGTAGAAGATTACACATAACATATAAGTTACTAAAATCCTTGCTAAAATAAAAAAAAATTACGTAATAAATTGAAAATATCAACAATCCTGTAATCTTTAAACCTGAAGGCCATAATTGATTCCAATGTATGCCAAAATAAAAGCGTTAAAATTGTATGGAAAGATATATCCGTACTACTTATACTGTCGTAGATTAAAAGATGCGCGCGTGTGTTAGAAGAGTACATGTATTACAATATGATTTTCAAAAATTTTTGCCAAAATAAAACAGATGAAGTAATAAATTCAAAATATCAATAACCCCGTAAAGATTATCCGTACTCCAACACATGAGTTTCTAAAAACTTTGTCAAAATAACAATAATTCTCGAATCAATAATCCAGGAAAATATTAATAATAATAATGTTCAAATCTGAAGATCGTAATTGATATAATCCAGTGCAAAATGAAATATCGATAAAAATTATTTTATATACATATCTTTATTATTTAAATCGGAAAAGATTTAATAAAAATTGTCTGTCCCATAAACACATTGGATTTAAATCTGTTGCTAAGTGACATGATATAATTTTCTTTAAATGAATTTGTAGAAAAAATATCGTCTGCATAATGCTATCTCTATGGAAGGTTTAATTGTGTGTTTTTAATTAATATCTAGACAATCCCTGGTCCTAGAAACTCAAAACATAGATTAAATTTTAAGTGGGGCTATTCCAAGTCTACTCCAATTCGGTGCAGCCTTTCTCCCTTGATGATGAGACAAACACACAAATAAAAACACAAATAGACAGACAGATTTTCAATTTTATTTATATAGATAAGGGTTGTTATTGTTGTTGAGACCCAGACCGTCCGACCTACCAGAAAGGTGTAAGGTAATTGTTTGGACGGCCGGGATATAGATAAGTGTGAAATCTGCATTGAAATTCGGAGGAAGAAACATAATGTTATGGGCTGCATTATTGCATTTGGAACAGGAATAATGGGTCTGATTCCTAACAGGATGACTGGAGATATACACAGAAATATTGGACAATTATTTTCTACCAACATTGGACTGGTATAAAATAGCAAGAGGGTACTTTGTGCTAAGATACCGATAACGATCCAAAGACCGATAAGACGATAACGATTCAAAGCATACCTCAAGTATAGCTACTGAGTGGATTCAAGATAATAACATTTGTGTTCTTAGTTTCCCGATCTAAATCCGATTGAACACGGCGTTTTCTTAAAAGACGTCTCTGGGATTACCCTGATGTTCCAAACTCTAATAATAAACTTTGGCTGCGTCTCGAAAGAGAATGGGATAATATTACACAAAATTATTGCCAAAATCGAATTGATTTTATGCCAAATCGCATTGCAGCTGTTATGAAAGCCAAATGAGGCTACATTCAGTGTTAAATGGGTAATTTTGTTTATTTTTTATGTCAGAGTTTAACATTATATGTTTGCATCAAAATTTTCCCAATGTTTCCTTATTTATTAGCTGTACTTTAGGAAATAAATACGTATTTTTTTTTCTCAAACTGAGTGTTTCGAATTTGCCAGTTTCCGTATTTAGTACATTTATAATTATAGAATTCGTGATATTATCGAGTTGCCTTCCGATATTTCAATGTTTAATTTTCATTTGGAGATCTTTTATTTTTCCGGGAGAGGGGACACTGTAATTCTGTGGTTAGGTAAATCCCTTGACAGAGCAAATAAGATTGACTCACAAAAATACATTATTAGCATAAAATTAATTTTTATTTTGCCATACCTTGAAATTTGCATTTTTCGCTCTATGTGAAAAAAAATCTGAAAATTTACGTCACGTAAGCTATTAATACTGTTTTAAAAACTTTTATTAAATCTTTATGGCATTTTATATTTTTATTAAATTTTGGAATGAAGTTCCACTGCAGTCAATTTTCTCTCGTGCACGGTATGTGCATCCCATCTATATACTAAAAGGCTATGTCTTATACACTATAGGCTCAGCGACTGCGCGTCGCAGAGCCACGAAATTTGGCAATCGGAGACCCGGGGGGGGGGGGGGGGGGGGGGGGAGGAAGGTGACACGTGAAAAACGATTTTTAAAATTTGAATTATTTTTTTTTTGTTATTTAATGTTTCATGCGATTTCGACCGTTTTTTCCCCTTTTTTCTCCTCCATCCAGACGTCGTAGAAAATATATCAATTTCAAATCTTAGGGAAAAAGTCTAATATTTTTTAAAGATTTTAAATCAAAAGTCACTTTCGGCTCAAAAAAACGAACTTTCGTTTTTAAATCCGCGCTTCGGGAAAAGTACCGACAATTTCGACTAATAGTTTACATTTTTAGAAAGCTCAAAGATCAGGCTTTCTTACAAGTCCAATCTGGTCAAGAAATAAGAAAAAGTAGCCGCACGATCCGGATTTTAAGGAAGTAATGATTTTCAATTTGTCGGCTAAACCGCGAAAGGAGGGATCGATTTTTCACCTACATGCGCGCGCAGACGCACGGTGTTTCTATGGTGGAGGGGAGGTGGGCGAGGTTCTGACGTCACGGTTCTTAAACTGAAACAAACTTTGTTAATTCCACGGGGTTATGGCGCCAGCGAGTTTGCCACGGCCAGAATTTTCAAGGGTAGCGAACAGGCTGGTCGCCGAAGGCAGCTAGTATATAATAAAATTACAGTTTTCAGCCTTCTCAAACCGATCAGAATGAAGTAAGCCCTGAGTCTGCACTGCTCTGCATACAAAGAGCATGCTATTCCTCACCTCAAGTGCAAACCCCATGAAGGAGGGATTAGTCCCTAATCCCTCCTCCATGGATAGCCCAGAATATCCAGGACAAATTGGAATTTTTGCTTGCATTGCAAGCATAGGTGATGGGCGTCAGTGACGGCATGAATTTCACCTTCGCCTGACAAATAAGATTTTAGAGACTTCAAACCGAAAATAAAGGAATTTTAGAGATACTTTATAAAAAATTAGATATAAATAATGAATATAAGACTAGCTCTTTCATTACATTAGCTTCTTTGGATCATAGCGTTATGTATTTTTATTTACCTTTATATAAAGAAAGTATTGTTTTCCTGGATTTTGACGGATAAACACTTTTAAGACTTCCTGAACCCATTTCAACTTTCTTTTTACATTGGTTATCAGAAAACCAATATATTTAGCTGAACATGCACTGTCATTGCTGGAGAATGTATTCTCTTATCAAAATATGTTGAAGCAGTGGTGGGCGACTAAAATCATAGAGCTTAGCCTCATGCTAGGCTGGGGTTGCTGCGCTATAGCGATTTGAGGCGGTCCCCCTAGTAAAATTATAATTAAAACAGAAAATCTGAGAATGATAGTTTTCTATAATAGAAATGATACAGTAAACAGCTATTTAAAACAAAAGCCGTTTCTTTGCTTATCTATTTTTAAGAATCTAGTGAACTTAATATAATAACTCTATAATTATATTAATATAATAATTATATTCATAATTTAGATTATTAATAGAAATGTTTATTTGAAAGATGACGCTTTCTATACGAATTTAAACTTATCGGATTTCACTTGAAACACTAGATTTTTAAATGTGGTAGTTTGAAAAATAGCAATTTAATTTTATTATTATACTCTATTAGTGTTGTAGTTGACTTTCTGGAACATGGTTATAGCGGGTCAAAGGTTCCGAGTTTGATGCTAGTTGGAAGCAAATTTTGCATTTCTTAGCTGGAAGCAAATTTTGCATTTCCTATCTGGATGCAAATTTTGTATTTCCTTCTATAAAAATTTACTTTGGAAAATTCTTTACATATCGCTTAAATTATTGTAATTTTTTAGTTCTATTTCTTTGTGTTTAACTTTTTAAAATGATTTCTTTTTGCTAACCTGTATTTCATTGTTTTTCTTTTATTTCTAGCCTAAAATTGAACCAACCTCGAAAATTACTGCTTTTTCTACATACATTGTGTAATGTATATAGGAAAGTATTGTGATGAGATCGAAAATTCGAAATCGAGTTTTCGACGGATTTACACGTTTTAAACTTCCCTGAACTCAAATTGAATCGAATCGAACGTTTGTGAGAGAATTTTTGTGTATATGTGTGTGTATTTATGTTTTTGTATAATGTATGTGTGTTCATTTATATTTGTGTACATTTGTATGTGTGTTTACAGATATGTGTCTGCATTAGTGAGTCTGCGGTCGTGATATCCTTTGAACGAATGGACCATTTCGAAAAACATGCCCCCAAATTTTGGAATAATTATTTTAAAAGTCATAAAATATCAGGAGATTCAATAATGTTAAAAAGTAGTCTTTTTAAATAATCATATAATTTGAAAACAAACAGCAGCCATGCTATAACGCTGGAATGCACCATTCTCCAGATATTGCTTGTTTAGGATAAATTTATCGAAAGTTGCATAACATGTAAAACAGCAGTACGCATTGTTAAAGATGTCGCATTTCCATAAGTAACATTATGTGACAAATTTACATCATTCTCGCAGATCTAGTTTATTCCCTTTTTGAGAGAAGACACTTTTTGTAATCGTTTTGTATTTTCTTTTAACCAATAATGCCGTCAAACTCGCCAAATTTCAGTTTACGTTACGTAAATTCAATGCTATAAAAACATTACGCTGTAGATTTATTTATTTATGTACGCATCTGGTGCCTTTATAATGGTTAGGTAGTTGTCATCGCAATATATTTGCCTTTCCAAATTAATTAACGAAAAGTTAATATTTTATTAGCATATGAAAACACAATTAGTATTTGTTTTTTTTTCATTTTAGGAATCTATTGAATTTAACTCCAATTATTGGTTTTATATAATAAAATTTTGATTTTAAATTATTAAAATGTTTAATATATGGATTATATTACTTAACGGAGGATAAAAATTTTTCTTACAACTGTTAATTATAAAGTTAGATTTGGGAGAAATATAAGTTAAAAATTCGAAATGGATACATATATACGCTAAATTTTATTGTACGGTTCAATGCAAAAAACATTGTGTTGCTAATTTTGTATATAATTATTCCGCTGTGAAAGAAGTAAAAGTATTATGTAAAGAAAATCATGTGCTGCCTACATTACATTTTTTAATTCGTATCTTGCCCTCTCTACTTATTAAATAAAAAGCATTTTGATTTCTATACTTCTACCGAAATGATTTTTGCAATTTTTAAAAAATGAAATCGGACATCAAATTACCATCTATTAGCTGTAAATTATACAGGATTCATAAGAATATCCTTAAGCATCCAAATAACAGCGGAATAAGATGCTTCTGTGCGCACATGTCACGTTTATCTAAAGGGACTATGCCAATCGAATAAAAGGGATTGCAGTGCAATTAGAGGAAAATTGAAGAAATAGGAACACAAACTAGAAAAGAATAGAAATATCGACACTAAATCTGTTACAGAAGGTATTTATTTAAGAGAAATGTGGTTATAAGTCATTTGCTGCCATAAGTAGGAGTGATATAGTAAGCAGCAGTTACACGTATTGGAATCTAGAGCAAAGGCTATTCAAAATGCTCTCAGTCAGCGACAATGTGCATTTTGAATTTGAGAAGGAATATTACGCACGTTGAAAAAGCATTCCAGATGTCACATTGTTATAGCACCTAGGAACCGATAAAGTACGACGGGGATTTACTGCCTTCCATGTACGCGTTCTGTACGCTTCAGATGTCGATTCTAATTAATTAGACAATTTTGATTTTTAACTTTCTAATTAACATTTATCTTTAATATTGCTTTGATGCCAACTCCTTGTTCCTAACTTCTTCAATTCTCCTCTATGTGCGCTGTAATAACTTTTATTCAATCGGGCATAGCCACTTTTCTATAGATAGAACATGTACACTGAAGGACCTTTCAATCTTCAGCTACTTGGATGCTTATGGAGTTTTTTGGGAAATCTGCATATTTGAAATATTATAGAGGTCGTCAACAGATGACCAATATTAGGTTTCTAAATTATATTTTTCCGATGTCATGATTTGGCTATTTTTATTTAAGTGCATCTCACAACAAGAGCGACTATCCATGGTAACTTCCTACATTTTATATTTATCCCGTCATTTGACTGGATTTACACAGCTAGTTTGTAATTAATTAATATTTCTAACGCTGAAATTTTCAATAAAAATGTTGAAATCCTCATCAATAAAATAACATTGTGTGTTCATTAAAAGAAGTTGAACGTTCATGTCTTTAAAAATATTTATATTTCAATGTGTTGTCAGTAATCACTCACATATACATTGAATATTAGAGTTTGTAAATAATTTATTTCCTAACATATTTATAATATTATTTAATACAGATATATTCAGAAAACATCTTTTCTGTCTCAACATATTTTCAAAAGCATTTTCGAATGGTCCTGTGCTGTAACATTCTTTCAACATTGTCCATTATTTTTTCAGTCATAATTGTGCCATCTTGACTGGGTCTCTCCAGGTGTAGTACTGTAACAGTCTCCAAACTGTCTTTAAAATCTGTATTCTCCAAGTGCTCGATTCTCATCTTCTTGGAGTTGGGATAAGACTATAAAGACGGGCCTGTTGCGGGGGGAGAGGCCTAGGTTAGGACGGCTAGCGTATGCCATATGATTTGCAAGTGCCATGGGGTGATTGATGGCACCGTTGGCTTCCAGAGATGCTGCCATGGGGGCCTAGTTGAATGAAAAGATAAATAAAACATTAGTTATAAAAATAATAAGTTTTCATAAGCTTTTTAAAATACAAGATAGAGGAAATGTTCTTTGATGTTCTGCTACGTAATATAACTTCATGCATAGTACGTAATACTGATATCTGAATGACACCGGTCACCTTCTCAGCTGTTTCAAATATTGATGATGTTGCGGATTAGCACTCCCATTAAGTCGACACCTCTTTTAGGAGCGTTTAATATCTCCAGGCTTATGCGATTCTTCTCTGTTGTCAGCCATGCTAATTTTTTAATACTAATTATTGATTAGCTTCTAAATTTCTATTAAATTTTTGGTGGTATCTAAATACTCCACTTTTTTTTATTGCTGGCATACTATATGCCTATACTTAGAAATATATACGCATTTTAAACAATGAGCTAAGGTAATTTGTGAATAAATTGAGAAATATGAGTTTTGATGCATCAAACATCTCGTGTCTTAATCCTTCACATACCACCATAACAGTGTAACTATATCTTAGCTCAAATTGTACTGCGTCATGGCAAATTATTCTTATGTAAAAATATGCTTATTAGCCCTTATAAATTATATGGTGGTATTTAATTATCTTAAGATATAAATTTAAGAAAATAAATGTCAAAATTTTCCTTAGGCGTCTCAAAAACTTGAAATTTAAACTCAGAAGAATATAGTGTTCTTTGTGTTATAGATCTAGATCACATGACTGTCTTATATTACATTTCATTCATATTTGCAGAATATAGGGCTTTATTTGTTTGAAAATTCTGTAAATGTATCAATCTTCTCGAAGTATATTTATATACATTATATAGATCGATATGCACTATATAATATGCACTAAACTGGCTGACTGATTGAGTGAGGGGGTGCGTATCAAAGTTATCGAGCACTTCTACTATAGCTAGAATTTTGGTTTTCGTGTCATTCGATCTGTCACAACTTTGAGACCAAGGAGAAAGCCTCAAATTAAAAGAAATTTTAATTAAGGGTGGCGGTGTACAGGAATAATGAAAGAACTCAAAACCATTTTGCTTAATTACTGAACACTAATTACACTCTAGCTAGAATCCCGTTCTGGTCTCATTCGACCCGCCTTAGCTTTGAGTCAACGAAAAACTCGAATATTCCGAAAATTTAAATTTTGGGTAACAATATAATGGAATAATTAAAAAAAAATTTCAAAATATCTTTTTAAATGACCAAGTACTATATATATATGTATATATATATATATATATATACATATACATATATATATATATATATATATATGTATATATATATATATATATATGTATATATATATATATATATATATATATATATATATATATATATATATATATATATATATATATATATATATATATATATATATATAATAGAAGTTTGAAAATCCAATGAACGAAAAGTAAGAAGATGTAACACGATAAACCTAACTTTTTAAAACACCCACAGAATAAAATATAATACAGCAAATCATCAATTAAATGGATAAAAAATACAAAACACAAGCTATCAAGTTACAGAAAATCAACCAAATTAAAATATATATATATATATATATATATATATATATATATTTATCGTAAGTAACTGATTTATAAAAAAAATTCAAAACCTAGTTTACATTTCGGACGTTTCTTGCATAAAAATATACTGTTCGTTTCCTTTTTAACACTTTACAACATAGTTGAAAAGTGTTTACGATATTGTTCATGCTGCCTGTCTGGCCGTTTGTACGATAACTGCCGTAAAAATGACTTTATTAAAATGAAATTTTAATAAAGTAAAATTTTTTGTTGTTAAGACGGTCTGTGGGACATGTGAGAATGTAAATGAATAATATCGTCCAATTAGTTTTGGATTGAATTCGGGTTGAAAAAATGAAATACATTGAACCCTATGGGACCTAATTTTTCAAACATTTTTTAAGCGAATTTAAAATTCACAAATTGCTTCGAAACTTTTAGAAAATATTCAAATTATCCAATAAAATATATAAAAAAATTTCAGCAAAATATGTTCGGTAGTTTTTAAAATAAAAATTAAAATAATAATTGCACCCATATTATATGAAGAGATCACGTGACACACTTCAAAATTAAATATGGCATTTATCTTGCGTCAAAATCGTGATTTTTAAAGTTCTTTTTAATTTATGTGTATATTAATATTTATTCTTTTTAATTTATATTAAATGATCATCAAACTTTGATTATTTCTACAACGAAGCCTAATTTTCATGGAGAATGTAAACACATCAAGCTGTAAGATGAGTTGTATAAGAATTGCTGAATTTATTTAAAGTAAAATTATTTAGCTCTGGAGTCTGTAATATAGCTGATATGAATGAAACATTTATTGATTTTACATAGAGAAACATCCAAGATCCAAGACTTTAGGTTACGGGGTGCCTGTCTCTAGGAGACTCATCCCCACATCGAAAATTTGCTTGTCCGGTCCAAATGGAGTGTGTTTAATAGCAATGCGATCAGCATGGGCTCCACCAATGGAGGTGGGCAGAAGAGGTGGTCTGCTTATAGAGAAACATACTATTATATAGAGAAACATACTATTATATAGAGAAACATACTATTCTACATTGCCTTTTTCGAGGAAGTTTTAAGCATAGAGTTACAAAGTACTTTTACTTCCATGGTTTTAAGTTTTTAAGTAAAATAAATTATTGTAGTTTTGTGATAATTTGAAAAATAACGCCGCTGAATGAAAGAAATGGAAAAGGGTTTATTAATGATATATTCACTGCTTTTATATAAAGCCTGGCGATTTATATTTCGATGATGTTATTTGAATAAAGTTCATTTGTTTCCGATGAAGTTTTCAAATATAATAAATTATTGTAGTATTGTGATAATTTTAAAAATACCCCCGCTGAATGTATCGTATTTTAGAGATGTTTAAATAAAATTGCGTTGCAGTTGGAAAGTGTTTCATAATCAATGCTTTATGCATGATTGATCTTTCCTGTTTAAGCTTAAATTACGTCTTTCTGATGATTTTTTTCTCAAATGCTTAAAAAATAATTCTTTTCGTTCCCAATTGTAAATCTTTTTATGAAAACCCCTCAGATTTTCTAATTGTTCATCTCACCTGTTGCATTCTGTATTCAGCTAAATCTTCTTCCGATATGCCTGGCAAACTTTCGCTTCCAGGAAAGATATCATCGAGGTCAACGTTGCCAACATGTTGAACATTAGCACAGTAAGATACCATAGTGGCTAAGGTGCACTGCTTTTTGCAGCATTCGTCGACAATACCATTATGAAAACTAAAGCCGATATCACCATCGCTAGAAGATCCAGATGCGTCGTCCTTAGTAAGATCAGAATCTGCTCTACGTGTGAGAGGTCGTAGAACTTCTATCACAGCACGCTTGTTTGTTGTTCTGCTTGATGCTGAAATATGAGAACAGTATTTTTTTTAATAAAAAAAATAAATGTTAAGCACGTCATATGATAAGATGAATAAAGTCATGAAAAAGATTGTCTTCTATCATTCCGACAGCAGCTCTCGACAACAGCCAAAATTTCTCTCGGACAAAAATAGTTATGCTTAATTAATTTGGACATGCTGATCACAAATATGAACTTAAAAATTGCTGAAATATGAGAACAGCATTTTTTTTAATAAAAAAACTAAATGTTAAGCACATCATATGATAGGATGAATAAAGTCATGAAAAAGATTGTCTTCTATCATGCCGACAGCAGCTCTCGACAACAGCCAAAATTTCTTTCAGACAAAAATAATTATGCTTAACTAATTTGGACATGCTGATCACAAATATGAACTTCAAAATTGCTGAAATATGAGAACAGCATTTTTTAAAATAAAAAAACTAAATGTTAAGCATGTCATATGATAGGATGAATAAAGTCATGAGAAAGATTGTCTTCTATCATTCTGACAGCAGCTCTCGACAACAGCCAAAATTTCTTTCAGACAAAAATAGTTATGCTCAACTAATTTGGACGTGCTGATCACTCATAAAAATTGCGGATTTTCTTTAGCTTTCAAGATGAAAGGAAGGGGGGGGGGAGGATTTCAGTGGGAGTGGATGGTCTGCTCTACTTGTAGAAACTCTCTCGTAGTGCATAAGGTGCTATAAGAGATTTGGGTGCAACATGTCATTGTAAATACAATTTTTAGATTCTCATCTGGATTTCTACTAACTGCGGTGTTGTAATGATGAGTATGGGAAAGGGTTTCACCAGGATGTTACTGCACTTGAAACCAAGAGAAATGGAACGTTGTAATGCTAGCATGCTTTCTATTAGACCCTTATGAGAGATGCTCCAGAAACTCGTTGTAAGCGACACGTTTTTTATATGAGGATTATAAGAGGGTATGTGTATGCAAATGTTGTTGATGTTGTTGAGAACCAGACCGTCCGATCTACCAGAAAGGTGTAAGGTAACAGTTTGGACGGCCGGGAAGTGCCACCCAATTTAGACCGGAACCCAGTGGGGGAGACATCCACAGGGACCGCATCCTCCTTCCCCTACCACCAACCTCTCGGAAGGATTTACGGACCCATATGTTTAACGTGATCGTACTCCGCATGAACACGGCGGCAGTTGTGGCAGCGTGCAAATCCAGCGCGCAAACCACCGGGCTACCGCGCCCGAAATGTGCCAACAGCACGCGGTGTTCCCAGGTGGTCACCCACCCAAGTACTAACCGCGCCCGACTTGACCGCGCCCGCTGCATGACTTCGGTAATCTAAGGAGAACCGGTGTTTTCAGCACGGCAGGGCCGTTGGCTGTGTATGCAAATGTTGTTGTTGAGACCCAGACCGTCCGACCTACCAGAAAGGTGTAAGGTAACTGTTTAGACGGCCGGGAAGTGCCACCCAATTTGGACCGGAACCCAGTGGGGGAGGCTTCCACAGGGACCGTACCCTCCTTCCCCTACCACCAACCTCTCGGAAGGACTTACGGACCCACATGTTTAACGTGATCGTACTCCGCGTGAACGTGTATGCAAATGTGTAAAACTTGTCTTGTTTTGTTAATATTTCAAAAACTAGAGATAATCTGGTTTAGCGACCATTTTCATATGTAGCAGACCAAACAACACAAAATCAACTTAAATCTCAGAGACACACAAAAAGTTAAAATTTGTTATCCAGTGTTATCAGAGAAATTAAATTTATTTACAGAGATTGTCAATTATCGTCAACTTAGTAACATTTTATTGAAAGTTTTCAATATGTAACCAAGATCGCCAATTTGTCGCCAAATTTATCCCCAAATGCCATAGACAGACAGATATGAGGGTTTATCTTATATGGTATATTTGGACACTGTGGAGGCTGTTCTTCTGTCTGGATCAGTATTAAAAAATGAAATTTATTTTCATTTCTATCATCTTAAAACTTGTGTTCTTTAGATTAGAGAGAGACTAATTTAAGAACTTCTCTGAATATTTTAAATTAAAAGTATGTTTATATTTGGAAAATGGATTTTCTGAAAAATACCCGTCGCAAAAATGTTACCACACAAATCAAATATTTTATATATATGCCCAACGTTTGTAAATCAATCTATGTTTCTGAACATGAATACACTTTTAAGTAAAATACGAAATTACTAAATACTTTTAAATCAACTTTTGTAAAAAATATTAAATATTTGACTCCTACAGAAAAGAAATTATAAGATAGTTAAGTTCACCTAAAGGGAAATACTAAATACATTTTAAAAATTTAACTAGGTAAATCAACTTTTTTTCCTCAAATGAAAATTTAACAAAAGCTATTTATAGTCTGTACATTTAATAGGGGAGTCTGAACTTTATGCATTATAATATTTAGGTTTTAATGCCAATGCTACAAAAATTTTTTGAAGGAAATAAAACTTATTTTTTAACACACATTATTTAATATAAAAAAATACTTATCCTTTATTTGATTCCTTCAATAAAATATAAGAGATTTTGCTATATTATTTTGTTTTTATATTTTTGTTATTTTACTTATTAATACTTTTACAAATTTAAGGAAATGCAAAATACTTTTGAAAACGTGGTGAGTAGTAAAACTACAAAATACTATTTTGTATTTATTTTTTGTATTTTGTGTAAGCAAAGTATTTGAGTTTACCAGTTTGTAAATAAAGCATTGACAAATTCAAATTGGTCAATGCTAATTTGGATCAAAATGATTTGTTGCGTACTTTCTCGTAGGACTTTGTCAATTTTCATGCGCACTATCTATATTTCACGAATATCAAACAACATGATTTTGAGTGTGAGTAATTTGCGCTTGTTATTATTGTTTGCCGAATGGCGACAAGCATATGCACACCCTGCTTTGGACCGGATGTAAGACATGTTCGTCGATTTGGGTTTGCTTGGGTTTGTTTGGGATGATTGGGTTCGACGATTTGGGGCTTTTAATAAGTAAGAAATTGCGTTATTTTGATATACCTTTATGCAATAATAGCACATTATACACAATATTTTGTCTTATTTTATGACTTTTGGCTGATTAATGATTCATTTATCTTTCGTAAGCGTATAGTAAGTGCCTAACAGACACTTAGAACTTCCACCTTTACTCTCCGATCACTAAGGCTAGACGTACATCAATATAACTTGATGTACGCCTAGAAGGCAAGGCGTACACCTAGCGTAAGGAAGATAACATCACAAATGATTTAACGTACTAGAAAATTAATATATGAAAGCAAAATGATTCTCAGTCGAATGACTGAAACTAATCTTGCGTAGCTATCACAAATGTTTCAATGAAACCCAAAAGTATATTATTTTTGTTTGAAATCATAGTTCAAGTAAACACTCCTTCACGTTAACGATTTGTGAATTTGAAAGCTGTTTACACTTTCATTAATCATCGAACTATATAATTTTGAGTCATTTTATTAAGGTAAATACTATATAAAGTACATACTGAAAATGTCTTTTTGAAGATATATTTGACATAAAAGAAACAAACTTAAAGGTATTTTATTTTTTTTTCAATGAATACAAATTTTCCCCTGATTTTTCATGGGTAACTAGCTCACTATAGTATTAACATAAAATGAAAGAGCATTGTATTTTTTGACGTGGTTCAGACGGGGGTCATGCTATCAAGGAATGCGTGTCTTTAATGGAGGATTTTCTAAAGAAAATTGTGTTATATTATGTTTGCTATTAGGAAAAACATGAAAAGTCTAGCATAGAATTAAATATTATGCAATTGCAGTTTGAAATGTAAGACGCTGTACAACGTAAAATATCTTATATTCACAGAACCCGCCAAGAGAAGGGCGTTCCCAAAGTTAGTATCGCGCTTCCATTGTAGATACCAGAATTTATAGACCAGTTTCAAGCTTATTATGTGCTCATCAGACGCATACGTGACCTTCAAGGACGCTACTTTCATTGGCAGCAAAACAAGATATGTTAGTTTGAGCTTGGTTGTTTCAATCTCAGGCAGCCTATGCTGACTCTTTAAGAAAGTTAAATCCGGTTACGTGGCAGGAATGAAAATGTCCGTCAATAGAGGCTCACAAAATTGTGGCACATAGCAAGTTTTCTAGCTACTATTACAGGTAACGGCTATTCCACGATGACGAGCGCTTAATAAGAACAAAAAACGGTTCATAGATGCTGTTATTTGCATCGATACTTTACAGGCATTATAGTTTCGATGTTATAAAACTGATATATAGAAAATACTAAACACACTGTAATAAAGTTTATATGGTTCCTGTGAAACACATTTATGCTTTAGTAAGAATTTATTCTAAGCCTCTGTAAATCATTTTGTAAGTAAGTTAAAATATGAACATAGTATATCATCTTTTAATTGTTATGTTTAATTTACATATATCACCCCTATGTTAACTGAATATTATTGCCATTTTGGCAACGCTCACTGCTATTGTTGAGCATAAAAGTTACCATGTTAGAGAGTATTTTTGAACCAACAAAGATGGCTATGCATCTCAACAATTAGTCAATTTGGTCAAGTGATGTCCGCTCATATATTATGGATTATGTGACTAATACTGTCATTGGCGTCATTTACGGGGTTCGGGGGATCATAATCCTGCAGGAACCCATCGAACTCATTGAATTTCGATGAAATAATATTTGGAGAAATGGAAAACAAAATGTTTGGTTATCACCCTCCCAGAATTATTTCTCTTGCGATGCTAATGAATACTAAATCTGATAACAATTCCAAAACAATGAGGTTAATTTGAAATCAAAAAGGGCAATTGCAGTTAATAAAGCATATATTACCATCTCTTTTAGCTCGAGGAGCATGAAATCCGCCATGCTTTTCGCAGATGAAGTTGAGAAGATCTGCTAATCTTTTACCGCATAGTCGGACACCTTCGGCTCTTTCTTGAAAAGTTAACAATATTAGTACGACCCCCAAGAGGACCAAAGTTTTCTGTCGTAGAGTCATGATTTTGCCAGAGATGTCGATGGTTGGGTGTGAGGCATGGAATTAGAAGTCGGATTATATAGGTCTATATGACATTTCGCGTCTGCGTCATGCAAGCAGATTCAACGAAAATGCAATTATCACTTTTTGATTGAAGTCATCTGTGGAAGAATGAACTTTCGTGACTTGTGTTCACGTCCGATATTTTTGGGGGACATATTTCTTTTTGCAACAGCATTCAACCGAAAGAACTGAAATTATTTAGCTCCAGTAATTCTAATAACATGTACTGAAAAAGAAAGGAGTTTCGAAATTAATGTTACAAGGGGGAGAATGGCGTAGTCTTCAAAATATGTCCTTTTTAATGTGATTTTTAAAAAGATGTATTTTTTAATGAAAGAAACTTTAAAGATTGTATCACACATTTCCTTTCCTGTTATTGAAAATACTGAAGACGGATTAAAGAATGTTATTTCTAATGTATCTTAAATAATGCAATTAAGATATTTTCCTTATTAAAAACATGTAATGTAGGATGAAATACACCGAAGCATTGATATGATTACAGATTAAGTTGTTTTAAAACTGATAATCGGTAATACTTTAATTTACATAATATACAAATCCTGAATCCTGGAAAAGCTCAAAATAATATTTCGTTAAAAGAAGTAAAAATACATATATAACTAGCATTAAGCCTGTCAAAGACAAAGAAACTAATACTTTTAATACATATAAACTGCAAATTTTTAATAAGTTTTATTTTGTTTATATATATATATATGTATATATACATATATATATATATATATATATATATATATATATATATATATATATATATATAATGAAAGATTTTAATCGTAAATTATGCATAAACTACTGTATGTACAAAAAAACCATCTCTAGCATATCTGTTACAAATGAGTAACTATAGACCAAGACTAAGGATAAAGATAGAAGGTAACATATCACTACAAAGGAAAGGGGGATGAGAAAAATATAAGGATAC